>SKCR01011644.1:0-149693 GCA_019454045.1 Zanthoxylum bungeanum | reverse complement strand
ACTCAGTTGCAATTATTGCAGCTAATGCACAAGAAGCCATTCCATACTTTAAGAGTGGCCTTAAGGTAGGAAACTAAAACACCTTTTCTTTCCAAGTTTCTAATCTAACTTAACAACAATGACTTATCATTTCCCAGGGTTTAGCAAGATCCATGCCAACTAGTGGTGCTCTTGATCGTGTTGCGGAAAAATTAAAACTTCCATTTTTTGAGGTTAAGAACTCTTAGACTGTTGTATTGTTGCTTTCTGTGAAAAAAAGTACTAGGAACAGTGGTTTACATACAAGGCGATTATTCTACAATAAGAAACAAAATGTTTGTTGTATTAGGTTCCCACTGGGTGGAAATTTTTTGGCAATCTTATGGATGCTGGGAAGTTGTCAGTTTGCGGGGAAGAAAGTTTCGGTACAGGATCTGATCACATCCGCGAGAAAGATGGTGTATGGTAATTTTCTAGTTTAATATAATGGCCATTAGGATACTGGTGGGAATACTGCTTACTGTTACAAACATAAAAACATATCAATGCAGAAGTGTACTACAGGTAACAGGTTGCTGCATAAATTCTTTTCTGTGATGCCTTGATCCATATTTTGGGCTCATGGATGTCTGGACAACTTTTTAGTTTTTATTTTTTTTAATATGGTTCTTAAGATGCTGTTTTAGTTTCTCAAATCTTCTGTTAAGTAAGATAAAACAAATTTCAGAAGCATATTCTTTCCCTAAGCTTGAGTATGTACAAAATAGAAAGCGCAATCACAATATTAGTTGAGGGGTCTACCTGAAGCTAAAAGTAGTCACAAATGACCAGTAATGACTTCGTGACTGAACTTTTTTATAAAAATTTGCTAGTAACTGATTCAGTCCAGTTCCTGAAAGTTTCAGTCTACTACGCTCCTGTAAGATAATCTTTAGTTTGCTAGATCGTTTGCTAGATCAGGCGTGAAATTTTCATGTACTTGACTTAGATCCTTGCCTAGATAATCTCTGTTTTGCATTGCTTCTGTATTGTGTTGTAATTCTGTCTCTATGGGTTTGATTTTATGGTAATTTTTCTTTATTTACATGATCTCTGAAGCTGTTATCTTTCTATCGGTCATTTATTTGTTACTAAATTTCCATTGAATTTCTAATCTCACGTGGTCCAAATGACAGGGCTGTGCTGGCTTGGCTTTCAATTATAGCACACCAAAACAAAGACAAGAAACCAGGGGAAAATTTGGCATCTGTCTCTGAAGTTGTGAAAGCACATTGGGCAACTTATGGTAGAAACTTCTTTTCAAGATACGACTATGAAGTAAGCATCGTAATTGCATTCAATGCAAACTTGTTATGGTTGTTGGTACAGTTTCAGCTTTGCATTTTCTTGAAACTGTTGACTGGAATAAGTTGTTTGATCTTTTAAATATGTTTAAATCTCTGTTCAGGAATGTGAATCTGAAGGAGCCAATAAAATGATAGGTTATCTTAGAGATTTGGTATCTAAGAGCAAAGCAGGGGACAAGCATGGTAGGTTTATAACAGAGCCTCTTTTATTTAGATGACATTTGGTTTTGCTAATACTTAAGACTGCTTCAAAATTTGATATTGTAGGAAGTTACATCCTTCAATTTGCAGATGATTTTGCATACACAGATCCAGTAAGTTCACACACTGTACCAGTTTTCGAATTTTCTTAAGATGTGATGTATTTTCATTGACCAATTACATCTTCAAAATTGCTCCTCCCTTGTCTGTTTAATTCATATTCTACTGAATGCTTTAGGTTGATGGAAGTGTGGCATCAAAGCAAGGCGTTCGATTTGTTTTTACAGATGGATCGAGGATCATATTCCGTTTATCAGTATGGACCAACCTTTGTTTTCCCACTTAAAATCTGAAGGATCATATGCAACTGTGAGTTGACCTTGAATTTCATCTTCTTTTTTTTTTCCTTATAGGGAACTGGTTCAGCAGGTGCGACCGTTAGAATGTACATTGAACAATTTGAGCCGGATGTCTCTAAACACGACATGGATGCACAAGCAGCCTTGAAACCATTAATAGGTTGGTTCATTGTCATTTTGCAGACTTTTATAGTTAGCTCGCATAACATATTACTAATTACATTGTCATGTTTCAGATCTGGCATTATCTGTGTCAAAGCTGAGGGAGTTCACAGGAAGGGAGGAGCCTACGGTCATCACATAAAGAGCTCCCCATCATCGGTCTTAAGTATCAGGTGTTATTTTGGGTTATAATGGAAATGATATGTTCCAAAAAAGAAGAAGAAGGTTATAGTGAAACGATACAGCGGGGGTACCAACTTTTTATAAGGCTCGAGTTATCGCTACTTGTATCTTTTCAAGTTCTGGCTTTACTGGCAATACGGAACACACGGGACATTTCTGGTTTTAGGCAAAAAAAATTTGATGAGGTCTCTTTATATTCAATGACATATATTATCAAAGAAATATAAAATAGTTCAAAATTCATTCTATTTTTAATCATATATTGAATTTCAACAATAGTCTAGAGGACTCCTTGTGAAAAAATAATAGTAAAAAAAAAAAAAAAAACTTACAACTGTTAAAGGAATTTTTAACTAAGTTCAATATATTTGTTAAATCTAATTCAATTATCAAAGAACCATTGCTCCAACTTACTGAACGACTGAAAAGTTTGCAAGTAGAATTCAATTATAATTTCTGAAAGTAACGTTATCTTGGAAAGGAGAAAAATTAAATTCCTTTTTTTTCCCTTGAAAATATTAAAGAATTAAAGGTGAGTTAGAAGAGAGAGGAGATAATGATTACATGGACTATTAATTGTGAGATGCATGATATTATTAATTAGAGTTTTATTATAAGATATCTAAAAAATAAGGCCTAATATAGGCGATCGTTTAATTTGCCAGGTAAAATTGACACTAATGAAACAATAAATAACTCTATGTAATATACTTGAAAAACCCATGTCGAAATAAAATGTCTCATCTTCGAGCAATAGATGTGAAGTTGTTCCCTTACTGATTGGGCCTCATAATTGTCAGGCACTTCACAGGCGAAGCCAAGCCACTAAGCCTAATGAAAGATGGCGAACTTCATAAACGTATTTTTTGGAGACACGTTTAGATGCGTTTTATAAAAATAGATGAGAAAAACCTCACAAATTTTTTTTTTTTTTTTTTAAATATTGTTAAAATATTTTTGAATAAATAAAAGGATATTTTGTTATAAATGTGTTAGTAGTCTCGTCACTTTAATAGATTGTTTATCTATACTACCTATAGAACCAATTGTTTTGTTTTGTATTTTTATATTATTTATATAAAATATAAACATTTATTGTAAGCGTGCGCCTAAATCCCAGGACCCATTAAACTCAGTCGAGTGCATATACAAACTGAATGAATGTTCTCATTAACATAAACAGATGAAAAGATAGAAACTCTTAGAATGAAAAGTACTTGATTCATTTATTTTCAGATTTGCGTTGAATATAATGCCATTTGCATGTATAATAGATAAGTAAGCAATCGTCAGTGTCCTTATCCTTAATACCGAATCTTCCTTGAGTTTTTTAGAGTATTATGTAGAAGCTAAAGTTGAAATTCTTGAAGTTTCTCACCTAGTCAGTACTCAACTGATCACTAACTGAACATTGTGGATGCGTCTGTTAAATCATTTTGATGAACATGATTGCTTAAGACAGAATTTGGTGGTGTATATATACATTCTATATATACATTCAGCAAGAGACTTGATGTGAGGATTAAATTGATTGAACTTAGCTGATCGATTCAGATCTCCATGATCAAATCCATCCAATGGCAGGGCCCCGACCGCCTTTTTTGGTACAACTAAGACTAGCATATCCCCACCACTATATGCATGCATTATGGGAGAAAAAGTTTTTCGAAAAAACTAAAAAAAAAATACTCTTGGATAGTTTACTCTAAATTGCAAGCCAACAACACAAATTGTTAGTGAAATATTGGCACATCAAGCACTTAACATGAGATGACGTGTTGGGTCACTAGATCTTCTTTTCTCTCTAAAACTTCCCAGTCATATCAATTTTCTGTAGGATACTTTTCTTCCTTTCTCAGGATGTGACCATGTCTACCTATTCTATTCTTCAGAAAAAAAAAATGGGAAATTATAAAAAGTAAGTAAAAAAAAAAAGAAAAAAAAAAGTAGCATTTAGCACAAGTATGTATTGTCATGTTTTTATTATCCAATTAGTCAAACAAATTTTGTTTGGACAAAGATACCATTGAAACCAACTCATAATAGTAAAGAATAATGATTGTGCTATGAGAGTATGAGTGCCGTCATACACCCATCGCACAGCCATGATGTACACTCACATAAGATTGACATTTTATCGAATGTTTTATGCGCTCTATTACTAACTATAATTTTTTAAAAATCTTACATATTTAATACCCATCATTCTAAATATATAATGTTCAAGTGACTTTCATCAAATTATTTTGAAAAATAATTTAAAAAGGAACTTTTGCTTTTAGATTTTGAATAGTAAATCCAACAAAAAAAAAACAATAGAGAGAAAGTCGTGAGAAGGGAGAATGAATAATAGAGAAGGAAAGTTGTTAAAAAGACATTTTCATCCAATTTTGATTAAGTTAGATAGTTTTGCTAAAAAAATGTATTAAGGGCTACTTAAGATAAATACCTTTAAAATTTGCTTACTTTTTATAATTTCCCAAAAAGAATAGCCCCATGAAACAATTTTCTTTTTAAGTGTCGTATGAAGATTTATACGCGTCTGCTTAAGTCCACACCAAGAATAAGATCTTAAGATATCAATATTTTAAAGATGGGTCATCCTCGATTGTCAAAGAGTACGTACAATATCTTGTTAATAAAACAAGGTTTCACAAATGATATTAGAGCCATTCTAAACTTAAAATGTGATTATTGTTACGGCCAATGAGGACGTTGAGCCCTAAAGAGTAGATTGTGACGTATCACATTACTTGAGAATGATGTAGGGGATGTATAAGTGATAATCTCACTAGCTAGAGGCTTTTAAATCCACATTACGAACAAAACCTTGAAAGACCATGGGAAGGAGTCACACAAATTTGGCTCCAACTTTTACATATCAATTTAAACTCTTGTGATCTTTCGGCAGATGGACTCTCACCACCATACACCAATTATTTGAGGGTTGGCATCAATCTTTTAGAGTCATGACAAGCAAGCGTGTGGAGATGAAAAATCATTCGAAGTATTACATGTGAATATCAGACAGCAACCACTACCACATGTTGGTCTTGAATAGTTTGTAATGTTCAATCTGTGTAAGCAGGAACCAAATATAGGATGATTTGGAATACATGATGTTTAGCTATAAGCTTACTATAATGTTAGTTGTAACACCAGCTCTCCGGTCACCATCAATGGCATTTCCATGACAAAGAGAACATACTTTTGAAATCATTGAAATGGAGTCCATCTTTTTCTTCAAAAATCCAAAACCAAATCAATCCGGATTGTCTCTGCCCCCCATTTCTAAAATGATTAAAATCCAGCACCAGACCCACCAACAAATAATGGTATAGACAAGAGTGAAAGCAAGCAAGCAATCTTTTTAGTTGATATTATAATAAGGAATTTGGATTAAGTGTTGAGTTGATTTATACTATTTTTTTTAACCTTCCACCATGTTTAAATTAATAACAATTAATAGTTAAAATTCAATTACATATAAATTCTTATTTAATAACTAACAATCCCAATTTATGAAAAAATCAATACAAAATTTAGATCAATATCGAATCCATATCCTATAATAAGATGATGGAATTGTGTTTGTCCTAATTGTGACATAAACACAACTCCTACTCTTTACTATAGTTATGTAATAGATCCAACCTTGTGAGTTTGTCAATATCACGGGATTTTGCTCTTGGGAGAGAAAAAGGAAAGGAAAAAAAAAAGGAAAAAAAAAAAGAAAGAAAGAAAGAAGAAAACTTAAAATTATAAATTTGCCCCTACCTTTTTTTTTTTTATCTGCATGCCATTGTGACAACTCCACCATCATGTTAGTTGCCTGTAGTGATGGACCTTCATGTCTCCTCTTTCTTTTCTCCACCCAATTTTCTTATGTCTTCCACTGAGGATTGTGGATTCAGAAGAAAGGAAAAAGGGCTTAAGAAATTAAGTTGTTTATATCATTGAGTCAAATTGTTTGTTAATGTCAAACACCCATCTTGGGAAAAAATGCACAAAAGCACACCCTATTGAGCCATCCATAGCAATAAAAGTAATGGTATATGGAGAAGTTCAACAATGCATATGCTACTATTATGTAAGTGAAAAATCTGAAAAATGCATTAATTAATTCACATATGTTAAAGAAAGTCTAGAACAAGAGATAAAATATTATTTTAAACACATAGAGTGAGGTTTTAATGAATGACCTATTAATAGATCAAGTCAATAACTACACTAAAAGATAGAGAATTACATATTTCAAGATGTTAAAAGAAAAATAATATTGTATTAGAATTTGTATTTTATATGTCTTTTTCGTTCTTTTTAGCCCGACCCGACCCGACCCGACATAATACATGTACTTGTTCGATGTCCTGTTCATAATAAGTTGCGAGATACCGATTATTTTTGTGTGTATATATGAATGAAGTTTTTCTCAAAATATATATAGAACAAAATCGGGGTAATAACATATCCATGTTTTTGATGTTTTCATAAAGCGAAATTAGTTTGTTCACAAAGTTTAAAAAAAGATAAATTGTATAAAATACTCTTATATTATTTCATAAAATTATTTCATTTATTTTATAACATAATTATGAAATTCTATCTATTAAAATATACTAATATAGGGCCCACACTTTGTGTAGGTTGAGCACATATTTGACCATAATTTCATATCACAATAAAAATCTTAATAAGATTTTATGTATTAAATTGTAAATGATCTGAATCTAGTTGGTTTTATAATATAAATAATACAATTAATTACTTATACTTAATATTTATGTCTTCTTTGTTTATCTATCAATTCTCAAACTATGTTTCTAATTCACATTGGAGTTTCTCTCTCATCTTACTCACTCATTTGAAAACATATTACTAATTATAAATAACTTTAAAAACGTTTTATTTCTTTTTGGATGTAATGAAATTTAATTTAATTTTTATTATTTTAATTTTATAATTTTAAAAATAAAAAATTAATTTTAGCGATATTTTAATTTAATAATTTAATAATAAAAAATTAATTGTAGAGATTATGTGTCACGTATTAAATTAATAGGTTTATTATTTTAATAAGAGATTATGTTTTATTTTATAATGGATTTCTTATTTTTTATTATTTAATTAAATAAATTAATAGGTTTAATTTTTTATTCGGAGATTATATTTTTATTTTAATTATAAAAATTATAAAGATATTTTAATATTATATTTTAATTTTAAATAGAATATTCTATTTTTATATCGCAGTAAATTTCTTTTTTAATTTTATGATTTAAAAATAAAAAATTAATTTTAGAAATATTTTAATTTTATAATTTAATAATAAAAAAATATTGTAGATATTAGGTGAAACATATTAAATTAATAGGTTTTTATTTTATTTTAATAAGAGATTATATTTTTAATTTATTATAGGTTTCTAATTTTAATTTTTAATAATAAAACTAATTTTAGATATATTTTAATTTTATAATTTAATGTATTCTTATTATAAAAGGTTATTTATTTAATAAAATTTTAGATATATTTTAATTTTATAATTTACTGTATTCTTATTATAATAAGTCTGCGATAAGGGCTTAAATTTGATTAAATTTTATATGTATTTTTATTATAATAGATTTCTTATTTAATAGAATTTAATAGTGAGTCGCCATATATATATATATATAATTTTTGAAAAAAATTCTCATTTTTGACTAAATAATTATTTTTTATATTAAAATTTTACTTTGAAGAAAAAATAATTTAAAAAATTATACGAAAGAGAGTTTTTTTTTTTTTTTTTTTTTAAAAATGTTTGTTTTGTCATCTCTTGTGAGCATAATTGTCATTTTGTATAACTTTCCTACACGTTTAATTATGGGTGGAAAAACAAATCAACGAATCGAATTCGTATCGAATCCTAAATAAATCGAATCAAAATGTGATGGATTCGTATTCGATTCGTTTATTAAACTAATCCTAATATTAGGATTCTTATTCGATTCGTTTATTGGTTTACTCATGATATTATTTAATAAAATAATTTACCACACTTGATTTGCATTAATTATTCATAAATATATACATATGAAATATGGAATTAATATATTTATTAAAAATACCTCACCAAATATCGAAAATGTTACTTTTTTTCTATGGTAATTAGCTATAATTTCTCGAATCTTAATTGAAAATTAACAATAACTAGTAAATAAAAATAATAAAATGAATCATAAACGAATAAACTAATCAATGAGAACGAATCCATTTTTTCAAACCCATATTCGCTTCGAATCAAATCGAACAAATAAAAAAATTTTGACCCAAATTATCACCCATTCTTTTAATGCCTTAGTAACTGTTTGGTTAGTTTCGCTATCGTTTTCTTGTAAACAAGAAGAATATATGATTCTTTGCATTTTGTCCAGTTACTAACTACTTTTCTTTACTTTGTAATAATTCAGTTCCCAAATATATGTATATTTTATTTTTTTGCTTTTCTGAAGATACGCATATCTTGGCAGCCATCATGTAGTCTAGTCTAGTGGTAATTGCGGAAAAAGAGAGAGCTATTTTGAGTCATTATTATTGATTAGCAGAAAATCTGGACGATATGCGGTTCATCTTATTAAAGAAAAATATGATATATTAAATTTTAAAAATAAAATTAATTAAAATCATTCATTTAATTAATTTGAAAGTGTTTGCGCAATTTTCTGCTCGCAATGAAAGAGAAACGTGTAAGGTTCATACCTCCTAAGATAAAGTCCTAGCAAGGGGTGTTTGAGCAATTTTCTGCTCGCAATGAAAGAGAAACGTGTAAGGTTCATACCTCCTGAGACAAAGTCTCAGCAAAGGTGTTTGATTAAGTGAATAAGCCTCCAAGGGGCACAATCACACAAATTACAGTCCTAAGGACTATGAAACTAAGAAATGAAAAATAAAAATATGCTCGTTTGAGTCTTCATTTGATAGGGGGCTTAAATCTTCGCATGAGTGAACATTTTATAGTGGAATTTGTAAACTGCTCGGACGGTTTCGGCTCATAACTTCCTTGCAACTGCTGGGTCATGCCTCTAACTGTTGAGTTGTGCGCCATAAATGCCTGATCGTGGACGGAACTGCCTAACTGCTGTAATCGTGAGATCAACTGCATCATGTGTTCGGTCATCCTGAGTCCCCTGTCGTTCTAATCGCTGTCTCGGTCGTCCTGAGTTCTTTGTCATTCTAATCGCTGTTTCGCCCTTTACTCATTCGTTCTACGGCGATTTCACTCTAGGGTGATTTTCTTTTGTCAACAATTGTCCCCCAAATTCACCTTGATTGAATTTGGAAATGAGATCAAGTGAATTTTTTTCATATCAAGATGATGGATGTCGGCCTACAAGTCCTCGCGTTACGACATCTGTCTAGGGTGACTTTATAATTTCTTCCTCATTTCCCCATTCTTTATTCTCTTTCGGCTGCACTCATTGAAGATTGGCGCTTCTTCCTCTCGTTCAGATGCACTAATTGAGGACTGGCGCTTTTTTTTCTCGTTCAGAGGAGGCCACTGCACTGATTGAAGACTGGCCCGATGGGCATTATTTCTCGCCTTCGGCTAGCTAGCTACCCGACCGATCTTTCAGCACAGGTAATCTGCGAGCCCGGGGGCCAGTACATTCCCACAGAGGAACTCGGTCAGCCGCTGCCAACGGACGTATCCCATCCACACCATTACATTCTATTTCACAACTCAACCCGTGTGGATGACCGTTGGTTAATCTTCTTACATTCCATTTCACAACTCATTAAAGAAAAGCCTCTGTTTTCGACAGCCCAATTTTTTCATATAGATCTTTTCTTTTCCCGGCTCTGCTCTGCTCCTTTCGTTCTTTCCTTCTTCCATCACCAACTTACGGTCTTTTCCTCCCACTATCGTCTTACTATGGACGTTGCTCTTCGTCAGTTCCTCACAAACGACGCCAAATGTTGACGGCTGATTTTCGTCTCAAGGGGTAATATGGGAATGCCATTTTTCGGGACAAATCCTCCTCCAATAATGATTTGTTTGGTTATGGGAGGCCAAGCCAAGATATTCCGAGTAAGGTTAGCATAGGGCCGAGCAGTTGAAAGCATCATCTTTAACCCTCCACTTTATATACCTCTAAAATATGATACTGTTCTCATTTGTAATGCTTCCCATGTGCTAGCTGACCGATTGACGGGTTCTCTACCTTAGGCATGAAAGCCTGGATGATGCTTCTAGGGAACGGCTCATGTTGTCACATGTAAAGGAAAACCCTAAGTTTTAGGTTTTTGTCGGTGGCCTAGTGAGCGGCCAGATAAACTGCTGAGATCCCACGATCATTTCTGCCCTGGCCAGAGTTGGTTTCGAAAAGGGCTTGGCCGATTTAGTGAAAAACCGATGCTGAGATACTGAGAGAGTGGCAGAAACTATTCTCGCTTCTGAAGGATTCGCCTTACGAGCTTCAGTGATCTTCGGTCTTCCAATACTTATGTAATAATATATGACGTTTCTTCGTCCAGGCGTTGTACTTTTGGGGACGTCTTCTTCCTGTGTTCTGGATCTGTCCTTATTACAAAGACATTACGTTCTCATGCTCCCATAATGAGGGCACATATTTTTTCAAGTATTTACCATTTATCGCTCTAACATGTACTTTCCCACTCAAATTCTTTAAATGATAGGCTCCTTTTGGTAATACGTTTTTTTACCTCGAATGGGCCTTCCCAATTAGGCGACCATTTGCCATTATGTCGGGTCTTTGGCACCTAGTGGAAATATGGTTTTCCACACTAATTCGCCTTTTCGGAACGATTTAGCCATGACTCTTTGGTTAAATCCCTTAGCCATTTTTTTTTCTTTTGTGCTTCCAAACGATTTATGGCATCACATTTAATATCGTCCAATTCCAATAAATTTTGTATCATTGCTTCGCTGTAGTCCTGATTTGTCAATTCTTTTTGCAACATCACCATAGTGGATTCAATATTAATTTCAACTGATAATATGGCCTATTAACCATAGACTAATTGAAATGGCGTGGCCGAGGTACTTGTTCGCGGTGACGTTCTATACGCCCATAGAGCCTGACTCAAACACTCATCCCATCGCCTGACATTATCCGTCATCATTTTCCGAATCAACCCTTTAAGGGTTTTATTGGACGATCCTGCCTGGCCATTTAACTGGGGGTAATATGGAGTAATGTTTACTAGCCGGATCCCGTATTCGGCCAAGAAGCTTTTTACATTCTCGCCATTTAACGAAGTATCATGATCCACCATTATTGTTTGTGGTATACCGAATCAGTGAATGATGTGCTATTTTACGAACTTGATAATTTGCTCTTAAGAGATCTCTACTATCGGAATTGCTTCCACCCATTTGGTAAAGAAATCTGTGGCAACGATAATGAAGGTGTGTCTCTTGCTAGATGTAGGATAGATTTTTCCAATCAAATCTATCGCCCATCCTATGAACGGCCATGGTTTAATGACAGGGACCATTTCGGTTGTTGGTGCCCTCTGAATGGGCCCATGTTTCTGACAAGTAATACATCCCTTGGCATACGATATGCACGACTCTTCCATTTTCGGCCAATAATATCCACTCCGTATGATCAACCACCTCATCTTTATTCCGACCTGGTGAGCCCCACAAACACCTTCGTGTATTTTGGCCATAATGGTTTTGGATTCTGATGGCCCTACACATTTCAACAACAGACCGTTTTGGCATTTTTATATAACACGTCTCCTGACACCACGTAATTCAAGGCTTTGAGTTTCAGCCTTTGATCTTTCCCATTTTCGGGCTGTCTTAAAAATTCTTTGATCTCTCGTCTCCAATCGTCCTCGTCTTGGACCTCAACGGTTATGATATCTGTCACCCTCTTTCTTCTCATCAGGGCTAGCTTGACTTATTCGCTCATATATACGTCGTCTATGCTTGTCTTTTTATATCCTGAAGCTGTTTGGGCCAAATTTTTGGCCACTTCGTTCTTCGTTCTTGGAACGTGTTCTAGCTCCGCAAAGTCAAACTGAGCCAGTAATTCTTTGGCTACATTGATAATACCATGACTGATGAGCTTTGCATTGAAAGGCTCTCGCTACATGTTGGATTACTAGTTGCGAGACTCCTCTAATGGACACGTGTGTTACTCCCATATCGAGGAGTACTTTCAACCCAAATATCAAGGCCTCGTATTCGGCCTGGTTGTTAGTGCAATATTCATCCAACGTGACCATGAAACGGAATGATTCTCCCAATGGACTGACCAAGACTATTCCTATTCCTGCTCCTTTCGTCGTGCTAGATCCATCAAAATACATCGTCCATGGTTTCAAGCTGTATTCATCTAATTCCATTTCCATTTCTCTAATGGTACTTAAACATGGGTGATCAGCTAAGAAATCTGCTAAAGCCTAATTTTTAACAGCCTTTTGAGGCTCATGCCGTAAATCGAATTCTGACAATGATAATGACCAGAAACCAACTCTATGGTGCAAAATAGGATGAGAGAACATGTACTTTATAATATTAACTTTAGTAATCAAGCACACTGTCGTCGACCTAAGATAGGCTCGTAATTTAGTACATGTAAAATATAAAGCCAAACACAATTTCTCAATATGAGAATAATTACATTCATATTTCAGTAATTGTCTGCTGATGTAATAGATGGCGTTTTCGACGTCCATGTCATCGTCTTGCGTGATCATCCTAGCTATGGATTGCTCTTCGGCTGATATGTATAATTTCATTGGCCATCCTAGCACCGGGGGTACCATCACCGACAACTGTGATAAATATTTCTTCAGGCTCTCGAAAGCCTTCTGATGTTCTTCGGTTTAGACGAACTAGTCTTTATCCTTTAGCCTCAATAGAGACGAGAACACTTTAGTTTTTCCTGCACAATTAGAGATAAATCTTCTTAAGAAATTAATTTGTCCTAGAAATCTTTACAACTCCTTCTTATTTCTTGGTGGTTTTGCTTCAGTGATTGCCCGAGATTTATTGGTTTCAATCTCAATTCCCCATTGGTGTACTAGAAATCCTAGGAAAGTTCCTGCACTCACCCCAAAAGCACAATTGTCAGGGTTTAAATTCAATTTAAATTTCCTCATTCGCTCAAACGCCATCGCCAAATGGCTAAAATGTTCGTCCATGGTCACAAACTTAACCACTATATCATCTACATATACTTCTATAAATTTACTGATCATGTCATAGAAAATTAGATTCATGGCTCACTGGTAAGTAGCCCTAGCGTTTTTTAGACCGAACGGCATCACCATCCACTCATAACATCCTAAAGACCCTGGGCACCTAAAAGCCATTGTATGTATGTCGCTTTCAGTGATGTAGATCTGATTATAACCTGCATACCTATCCATAAAAGAATACACCTGATACCATACTGCGGAGTTTACTAGGGAGTCTACCGTCGGCATAGGGTATTGATTTTTTTGTGTTTCCAAGTTTAAATTCCTAAAGTCTATGCATTTTCTTAGCTTTCCATTCTTTTTCATGACATGGACGATATTTGACAATCATTCTACATATCTGGTCGTCCTAATGAATTTCGCCTCCAAAAGACGTTCAAACTCTTTCTTAATATCAGGCATGACATTGGGTGCAAACCTCCATGGTGGTTGTTTATGTGGTCTATCGCTTGACATGATTGGCAACCTATGCTCTACTAACGTCCAATCTAAACCAGGCATTTCATTGTAGTCCCAAGGAAAATAATCCTTATATTTTTGTAACAAATGGATCAGTTTTTCACGTATCTGGGCCTCTAGTTCCTTGCTGATGTAAGTGATGTGTCTATCATCCTCGCTCCCCATATTTACCTCGTCTAATACATCATGTCCCCTTGAGACGCTGGCCTTATATCGTCCGTTCAGAGCGTATTCTTCTTCTTCCAGTGGTTGTTCGCTCTTGTGACTTCCTTCTATCAAACAATCTACCCCGCATGCCTCTCTTATTCCGTCCTCTGTCTGGTGCACTAACAATTTATCCCTTAAGGCCAAAATTACGGCCTGAGCTTCGGCCTCTTTTTCTCATTCAGTTACATAGGCCATTACATTTGCCCTGGTAGCCGCGAGTGCGGCTTGTTCTTTACTCTGCTTGTTCTCCTTCATTTGAACTACTGTGCGTCGACTCTCCAAAGACCACTATGGCTAGCCTTGTTAGTGCGAACAAATCATTTAGCAGACCTGCGGGGTATGGCTCTTCATTTCGAGCCATAATGGCTGAATTTCCCCTTCATTCAGAACTCTGGTCGCCCCGTAATTTCCTTCGTACATGAAGTATTCGGCCGAATTTGTCTATGCAGCGAAAGACTTATTGTCGACATGTATTCTTTCCACTTCGTCTCTCTGGTTCCAGAAAACTAGGCAATGATAAAGAGATGAAGGAATGCATCGGCTGCTGTGTATCCAATCTCATCCTAAGAGCATGTTTTACGTGGTTGGACCATCTATAACGAAGAACACTACTGTTTTCATAGTACTTCCCACTTACAAGTCCAGTGGGACGATTTCTTTTGCCGTCATCGCCCCTCCATTGAAGCTTGTTAGCACAATTTCTAGAGGGATGAGGTCGCCTTCTGACTTTGCCAAACGCCCCAACATCCTAACTTAGATCGCATTGATGGCTGCTCCATTGTCAATCAATACTTTTATGATGGGTATCCCGTTGGCCTATGCTTTCACATACAACGGCCGTAGGTGCTTTGTCATTTGTGGTGGTGGTTTTGGGAATATCATTTTTCCTGATAGGCCTACCTCCATTGTTTGTTCGTTCTCGGCATTGGCCCGAGGTAGTTCTCATTCCGTGTCCCATCTAGAAGGTGGTAATGTGATGCATGGAATATCAATGGATTACCTACAATATTTTTTTCCGGAAGATAACGGTAATTTATAACACCACTTTTTAGCGCGAAATATCGAGAAATTATCAATGCAAATTTAACTTTTTATCGACGGATATAGTCCATCAGTAATTATTTTTATTGAATTAATTTTATTTGATTTATTAGTAATTATTTTTATTGAATTAATGTTATTGATTTATTACTTATATCGATAAACATTTTAAGTTTTACCGACAGTTATTTTGGGTTTGATCGATAGACATTTCCATTGGTATTTCATTAATTAATACTATTATTATTTTTTTAATTTTCATTATTACTATTATTTTATTATTAATAATTTAATTAATAATATTTTTTGATTTTATATTTGCACATATTATAAATGTGAGCGTGTATAATTTTTCAAAAGCATAGTCGGTCCCAACCCTTAAAGCTAAGGTTGACATTGTTACAAATTAAAAATGGGTAGGGTAGGCCTAGGGATGGCATTGGGTAGGGTATGGTGCGGTTTTTTCATTATCAAACCCGCACCCGCATATGTAAATAAATTACCAAATCCGTACCATACCCGTTGAAGGTTTTAGTTTTCATTACCAAACCCGCACCGCATATAAAAATAAATTACCAAACCCGCATTGGTACCCAACATATTTTTACTGATTTTTAAAATCTTGAATTACTTTGTGTTCTTAATAATATAATTTTTTTAATTAAATAATTTATTTTTAATTGCTAGTTGTAGTTTTCATATTTGTTTTTCATTTGACATATATAACATGCAATGTATGTATATACAGTACATAGATAACATAATGTATGAAAGACTCAGTACCATATGTTTATTTTTTTTCATATAAACATAATTAAAACGAGTTTCTCCCTTCATGATTATAATGATCTAAGTTAGCCAACTCAATCGACAATAAGCTAAAAAGTAATCACCAACCTTTGGTCATATTTTTATGCTAAGTGTAATGAAAGTGATGCTTACAAGGCTCAAGTGATGTAAGTGTAATGAAGAAGTAGGAAAGCTACTGAAGTTGCAGCAAATACAAGCTTATTTTGCACCTCTTCTGTTTCTGACCATGTGAACTTAATCCAAATTTTTGTATTATAATTTTATTAATAAGCGTGATTTAAAAAAACAATAATAATCATGCAAAAAATATTCAATTAGGCAGGTTGCGGGCTGCTACTGAGTGGGAGTGTGAAACTGTGGATTAGTGTTTTAGGTTTAGGTTTTGTTAGTTGTTTTTATATGAAGTTTTTTTTTATATTGTCCTAAAAATATTAATTAGTAAAAAATAATATTGCCGGTATGCGGATACCCGTATTTTTCTTAAATAATAAACCTGCATCGCACCCGCAGCGGGTTCTGCTTTAAATTGCCAAACCCGCACCGCACCCACTAATATATTTACCAAATCCTACCCATTGCGGGCGGGTTTGCGGGTAAAATTGCCATCCCTTGGTAGGCCCAAAAAAAAAATATTTAATTTAATTTTCAATAAAACCTAAAATTCTATTGGTAAAAATTTAGCAATAAATTATTTTGTCAGTATTCCATTTTATTGATGCAAATTTATACTGGTAATTTAAGTACATTTGTAGTAATAGTAATTTAAAGGGGCTAATTAATAAATTTACTACTAACTCAAAAACAATTATTTCACCATGATCCCCATTGGTCACATATAACCTCTATCCCTGGTGGAAACCTTCTTCCCTACTAATTGATTTGCTTGAAGTATTGGAGGATAGGCATGCACACGGTTCGGTTATAGTTCAAAATCATAATCAAATCGTGCAAAGCCGAATCACAACCGAACAATAGATTAACGTTTGGTCTACGGTTTAATTGCGATTTTGGCTTTGGCAAAACCGCAACCAAATTGTAGACTAACGGTTCAGTCTACTATTCGGTTGCATTTTCGGCCAAAACCGAACCTTAATCGACCTTTTACTGGCCAAATTGCACGGTTCGATTCGATTTAAGGTTTGATCAATTGCGGTTTGGTTTAAGATTTACTAAAGAGTAAAAAAATTAATTTAAATTGTTATAAAAATAATAAAAAATTTAAGATTTACTAAAGAGTAAGATTAAAAGTAGACATTGATAATTTGTTTCTTGTTTTGAATAAAGAGCTTGCATTTACATAAGTTGCCTATGTATCATCTTGGGGTGTAGAGGAATCAAAGCTCACTTAGTTCTGTAACATTTTATTTTAAATAATTTACCCCATTAATATTTTATTTATCGTCATCCAGGGAAGGCGGTCCGGTTCTTGAGCCTTCAATTCCTGTTGTTTCCGTGTTATCACACAAATCTTCAAAAATTTTCAGCTGATTTTCTTATTCACGACGTTCCTCCCTACACCAATCGTCAAGATATGTTTGAGCTTCTAACGTCTCCGATTTCAACCTTGATTTTCTGTCATCAAGAATATTGCTGCCCATACTAAATGCCATCTCTATAGATAAAGTTGAGACCGGTGTTGCTAATACCTCCCTTGCAATCACGACTTGGGATGGAAATAATCCTTGATATTTTTGCCACCAATCAAGGATAGGAAATTTCTCACCTACCAAAGTACTTAAGCTTAGATTGTTCCTCAACTTGGACCTCAACGATCATGATATCCGTCACCTTATTTTTTCTCATCAGGGCTGGCTTGACCTCTTTGCTCATATATAGTCGTCTATGTTTGTCTGTTTATATCCTGAAGCTATTTGGGCCAAATTTTTGGCCACTTCGTTCTTCGTCCTTGGAATGTGTTCTAGCTCCGTAAAGTCAAACTGAGCCAGTAATTCTTTGGCTACATCTGATAATGCCATGACCGATAAGCTTTGGCATTGAAAGGCTCCCGCTACCCGTTGGATTACTAGTTGCGAGACTCATCTAATGGACTCGTGTGTTACTCCTATATCGAGGAGTACTTCCAATCCAAATATGAAGGCCTCGTATTCGTCCTGGTTGTTAGTACAATATTCGTCCAACTTGACCATAAAACAGAATGATTCTCCCAATGGACTGACCAAGACTATTCCTATTTATACTCATTTCGTCATGCTAGATCCATCAAAATACATCATCCATGGTTTCAAGCTGCATTCATCTAATTCCATTTCCATTTCTCTAATGGTACTCAAACATGGGTGATCGGCTAAGAAATCTGCTAAAGCCTAATTTTTAACAGCCTTTTGAGGCTCATGCCGTATATCAAATTCTGACAATAATAATGACCAGAAACCAACTCTTTGGTGCAAAATAGGATGAGAGAACATGTACTTTATAATATTAACTTTAGTAATCAAGTACTTTGTCGTCGGCCTAAGATAGGCTCGTAATTTAGTACATGTAAAATATAAAGCCAAACACAATTTCTCCATTGGAGAATAATTACATTCATATTTCAGCAATTGTCTACTGATGTAATAGATGGCATTTTCGACGTCCATGTCATCTTCTTGCGTGATCATCCCAGCTATGGATTGCTCTTCGGCTGATATGTATAATTTCATTGGCCGTCCTAGCACCGGGGGTGCCATCACCGGAGACTGTGACAAATATTTCTTCAGGCTCTCGAAAGCCTTCTGATGTTCTTCGGTCTAGACGAACTCGTCTTTATCCTTTAGCCTCAATAGAGACGAGAACACTTTAGTTTTTCCTGCACAATTAGAGATAAATCTTCTTAAGAAATTAATTTGTCCTAGAAATCTTTGTAAATCATTCTTATTTCGAGGTGGTTTGGCTTCAGTGATTGCCCGAGATTTATTGGTTTCAATCTCAATTCCCATTGGTGTACTAGAAATCCCAGGAAAGAAGTTCATGCACTCACCCCAAAAGCACACTTGTCAGGGTTTAATTTCAATTTAAATTTCCTCTTTCGCTCAAACGCCATCGCCAAATGGCTAAAATGTTCGTCCATGGTCACAGACTTAGCCACTATATCATCTACATAGACTTCTACGAATTTACTGATCATGTCATGGAAAATTAGATTCATGGCTCACTGGTAAGTAGCCATAGCATTTTTTAGACCGAACGACATCACCATCCACTCATAACATCCTAAAGACCCTGGGCACCTAAAAGCCTTTTTATGTATGTCGCTTTCGGTGATGTAGATCTGATTATAACCTGCATGCCTATCCATAAAAGAATACACCTGATACCCTGCTGTGGAGTTTACTAGGGAATCTACCGTCAACATAGGGTATTGATTTTTTTGTGTTGCCAAGTTTAAATTCCTAAAGTCTATGCATTTTCTTAGATTTCCATTCTTTTTCATGACATGGATGATATTTGACAACCATTCTACAAATATGGTCGTCCTAATGAATTTCGCCTCCAAAAGACGTTCAACCTCTTTCTTAATATTAAGCATGACATTAGGTGCAAACCTCCGGGGAGGTTGTTTATGTGGTCTATCGCTTGACATGATTAGCAACCTATGCTCTACTAACGTCCCATCTAAACCAAGCATTTCATTGTAGCCCCAAGCAAAACAATCTTTATATTTTTGTAACAAATGGATCAGTTTTTCGTGTATCTGGGCCTCTAGTTCCTTGCTGATGTATGTGATGTGTCTATCAGCCTTGCTGCCCATATTGACCTCGTCTAATACTTCTTGTCCCCTCGAGACGCTTGCCTTATGCCGTCCGTTCAGAGCGTATTCTTTTTCTTCCAGTGGTTGTTCACTCTTGTGACTTCATTCCATCAAACAATCTACCCAGCATGCCCCTCTTATTCCGTCCTCTGTCTGGTGCGCTAACAATTTATCCCTTAGGGCCAAAATTACGGCCTGAGCTTCGACCTCTTTTTCTCGTTCCGTTACATAGGCCATTACATTGGCCATGGTAGCCGCGAGTACGACTTGTTCTTTACTCTGCTTGTTCTTCTTCATTTGAACTATTGTGCGTCGACTCTCCAAAGACCACTGTGGCTGGCCTTGTTTTTGTGAACAAATCGTTTAGCAGACCTGCGTGGTATGGCTCCTCATTTCGAGCCATAATGGTCGAATTTTCCCCTTCATTCAAAACTCTGGTCGCCCTGTAATTTCCTTCATACATGAAGTATTCGGCCGAATTTGTCTCTGCAGTGAAATGCTTGTTGTCGACATGTACTATTTCCACTTCGTCTCTCTGGTTCCAGAAAACTAGGCAATGATGAAGAGATGAAGGAATGCATCTGCTGCTGTGTATCCAATCCCATCCTAAGAGCATGTTTAACGTGGTTGGACCATCTATAACGAAGAACACTACTGTTTTTGTAGTACTTCCCACTTGCAAGTTCAGTAGGACGACTCCTTTTGCCATCGTCGCCCCTCCATTGAAGCTTGTTAGCACCACTTCTATAGGGATGAGGTCACCTTCTGACTTTGCCAAATGCCTCAACATCCTAACCGGGATCGCATTGATGGCTGCTCCATTTTCAATCAATACTTTGGTGATGGGTATCCCGTTGGCCTATGCTTTCACATACAACGGCCTTAGGTGTTTCGTCATTTGTGATGGTGGTTTTGGGAATATCACTTTTCATGATAGGCCTACTTCCATTGTTTGTTCGTTCCCGGCATTGGCCCGAGGTAGTTCTCCCTCCATGTCTTATCTAGAAGGTGGTAATGTGACCGGCGTATTGTGAGAGGCGTTATTGACGACTAGTCTTCGCTTTTCTGCCTTGGCAATGGTCCGCTTTATTTTGGGCGTTCCATATAGGATGAGGTATGGGGATTGTCCCAGTTCTTCTCCTAGCTTTCCGACTGAAGGGTTTCCGGCCTCATACAGTTCTTTGAGAAATCGATGCTGTGACATTCCCCTTCTTTGTGCTTCGGTTCTGACATCTATTTCTTCTTCTATGTCATTATTTCCTCGTCTGAAGCCTCTCTATCTGTTATCGAGAGTGCTGTGAATTCCATTTCATCACCATCATAAACATCTTTCTTATTTCCAGACCCTCCACTGTTGTCCCCTTGAATTTTTCTGACAACAAGTAATGATTAGCCACAACTGGTGGTATACTGCCGAACTGAATGACAATATGGGGTTCTTCGTCGTCTGTCTCATCCCGTTTTTGTCTATCAAACTTGGTACGCTCCTCGCAGTTCATTGTTATCCATTCTCTGTCGTCACTCTCTTTACTACATACATTATTTTCTTTCCTGCGTAAGCACTACAGCTTGTGGTGACCTTGGTTTCACCTTGTTGGCGCATCATACGGTCATAATTCCATTGGTGCCACCTCAGTTGCGTCCTTGTCATCTCGTCTACAGGAGGGTAGTTCCTTCCTAGACGTTGTCCCAAATGTGGCCTACGGTACGAGTGCCATACGTTAGGCCGATGAATTTTCAGCCTAAACGACCTTATATTTTGGACGAAATTGGAATTCTCACCGTAGAACCTTAGTGCAAAGGTCCGTGGCTACCATGCTACCGACTCTTTCTTTACAGGCTTTCACAGGTATCCTCCAACTCCATCATCCATTCTATACTGGTCTTGCACCGTACATAGAGGTTTTGCCAATCCTTCCGTTTTTGGGGTGCTTTAATCCTCTTCAAAGTGCTTGGACGATGACAGTCTTGATTTTCATCCAAGACCAACTTAAACTTTGGCAAGTTGGTAAGATCAGATTTGATCATGTTAAATTCCACTGGCTTTGGAAAAGGATGTCGTCCACTGCTATCTTTTTTTTGAATGTTATTCATCGAGATCCTATAGTATCATGTAAAACATTTCGAAAAATAAGAAAATCATTAGTTGAATGAGACCACGCATTGTGTCATTTATATTATTTACTACTAATCTGCTCGGCGCTTGGCAACATATGGCGATCGCTCAAACTAATTTGCTTGTCTTTGTACAGCTGATCGAATATGGCATCGACTTTTGTGATATCAAAAGAGAAGTTCCTACTCTTTTTATCGTTCTTTCCTTGACTTGGGGTTAAGCCCACGCCTTACAAATGTACGGCTTCCCTTTAACCAATTCGGCCAAACATACGTCAGCCGACTCGATGTCCATTTCGCTTATTTCATAATTGAGGTTCCTGTAATAAGTTCCTTAGCTGGAATTTTTCATTTTTCCTCTTCTCTTAATAACTGTTCATAACGCACCACACTAGTAGTGAGTTGGGGGAGGTCCCAAATTCACGATCTTGAAATTTCTTTTTCAGATAGAAATTGAGACAGCTTTGGGCGATTCTCACAGATTCTTTTCTGGCAAAGACACGTAACATCGGCCTCGAGCCACTTTAAACCTTTGTAAGAATATGTCGGCCCATTCTCCTGGTAATTATCTCAAGTTTGCTAAATCGGCCAAGGCCACTTTAGATTCGGCCTTGTAGAATTACGCATGGAATAGCTGTTCCATTTGTTGCCAATTCTCTACCGAATTGGGTGGCAGGCTGACATACCATGAGAAATCTACTCCTTACAGTGAGCCATAGAATAACCTCAATTAATGGAAATCGGTCGTTTTTCCACACTGAAAGGTAAATCGTCCTATGTGTTCCATGGCAGAAACTTCCCCAAACCCGGTAAACAGAGTAAAATATGGTATTTTGTAATTCCTAGGCCACGGGTGTGCCACATCGATCTAATCTGGATATGGCTTCAGGTACCTTGGCCGAATTGGCCGTACCCCCAGACCGAATTGATTTTGAAGGATCTCTGTCATCTGTTCTCTCACATCTCATTGCCATTGAATGACATTGCTTTGGGTGGTGGTTGCAGTCCTCTCACAGGTGGGACATAGTCGTGATTCTGCCCCTGAGAAGCCTGGAGACCTTGGGGCAACACCACTTCATGTTGTGCCATATTTGGCCATTGGTGTAGGCTTGGCCCTAGATGTAGGCCATTGTCCCCAGGACTTATTCTCTCCGTGGAGGTTGTAGGGACAACGACCCTTACAGAGGAATATTACTCGGGCCAGCCTCCTCACTGCTTGGTGCAGGAGGAGGTGTAGTCCTCGGTAGGTCTGTCCCCTCGTTTACACATTTGGCCATTAACTCGTTAATGAGCTTAAGTGTTTGGCCATATTTTCATAATGTGAGTTACTAGTCGAAATAAACTTATCTATGATGTGAGCATTTTGAAGCCTAACCTATTCGACAAAATCCTGTGTGAATTCAACGAACAATGTGCGAACCGCGTTATGACTGAGCTCTCGCACAGGTTCATATCGACTAGCATCTGCTAGACCCTCGAAATGGCTCACTACGGCTGGAACGTGGGGCTGGTTGGTTTGCTCTAGTCCACCTTCCTCCGTACTTAAGCCAGTTTGAGTGTTTTTTTCGGAGACATCTCCACTTTTTTACACCAATCCCCCCATTGTGGTCGCCAAAAAAATGTTTGCGTAATTTTCTGCCCGCAATGAAAGAGAAATGTGTAAGGTTCAAACCTCTTGAGATAAAGTCCCAGCAATGAGTGTTTGATTAAGTGAATAAGCCTCAAAGGGGCACAAACACACAAATTACAGTCCTAAGGATTATGAAACTAAGAAATGCAAAAAAAATATATGCTCGTTTGAGTCTTCATTTGATCGGGGGTTAATTCTTCGCATGAGTGAACCTTTTATAGTTGAATTTGTAAAATGCTCGGACGATTTCGGCTCATAACTTCCTTGCAACTGCTGAGTCATGCCTCCAACCGTTGGGTTGTGCGCCATAACTACCTGATCGTGGAAGGAACTGCCTAACTGCTGTAATCGTGGGATCAACTGCATCATGTGTTCGGTCATCCTGAGTCCCCTTTCGTTCTAATCACTGTCTCGGTCGTCCTGAGTTCTTTGTCATTCTAATCGCTGTTTCGTCCTTTACTCATTCAGTCTAGGGCGATTTCGCTCTAGGGTGATTTTCTTTTGTCAAAAGAAAGAGTTAGGAAAATAAAAAATTTGAAATTGAAGAATATGAAAAGTTGAAACATTAATAACTTATTTGAAACGATATTATTAATTAATATATTTTTAATAATTAAATTTTTGGAAAACGAAAAGTTTGGAGGAAGAATGTGAAAAGTTATACATAAATAATTCATTAAAATATTAATAATTCATGTTAAATATTAATAACTTATACGCGCTTATGTGAATAGTCTAAAAAATAAAGACGCTTACGTGACTAAGGGCTTGAAATACTATAAAAATTTGTTAAATTATTGACAAAATTTTTCGTCTATAAATACCAATGGATATTATAAAAACCGTTGCTAAAAAATAGTGACATAAAATTTATTGGTAATTTACCGACGAAAAATATATAACTAAATGTGATGCATGGAATATCAATGGATTACCTACAATATTTTTTTCCGGAAGATAACGCTACTTTTTAGCGCGAAATATCGAGAAATTGTCAATGCAAATTTAACTTTTTATCGACGGATATAGTCCATCAGTAATTATTTTTATTGAATTAATTTTATTTGATTTATTAGTAATTATTTTTATTGAATTAATGTTATTGATTTATTACTTATATCGATAGACATTTTAAGTTTTGCCGACAATTATTTTGGGTTTGATCGATAGACATTTCCATTGGTACTTCATTAATTAATACTATTATTTTTTTTTTAATTTTCATTATTACTATTATTTTATTATTAATAATTTAATTAATAATATTTTTTGATTTTACATTTTAACACATTATAGATGTGAGCGTGTATAAGTTTTCAAAAGCATAGTCGGTCCCAACCCTCAACGCTAAAGTTGATTTTGTTACAAAAAAAAAATGGGTAGGGAAGGCCTAGGGATGGCCGTGGGTAGGGTATGATGCAGGTTTTTCATTATCAAACCCGCACCCTCATATGTAAATAAATTACCAAAACCGTACCATACCCGTTGAAGGTTTTAATTTTCATTACCAAACCCGCACCGCATATAAAAATAAATTACCAAACCCGCATTGGTACCCAACAGTTTTTTTTGCTGATTTTTAAAATCTTGAATCACTTGTGTGTTCTAATAATATAATTTTTTTAATTAAATAATTTATTTTTAATTGCTAGTTGTAGTTTTCACATTTGTTTTTCATTTGACATTTACAACATGCAATGTATGTATATACAGTACATAGATAACATAATGTAAGAAAAACTCAGTACCATATGTTTATTTTTTCATATGAACATAATTAAAACGAGTTCTTCCCTTCATGATTATAATGATCTAAGTTAGCCAACTCAATCGACAATAAGCTAAAAAGTAATCACCAACCTTTGGTCATATTTTTTATGCTAAGTGTAATGAAAGTGATGCTTACAAGGCTTAAGTGATGTATGTGTAATGAAGAAGTAGGAAAGCTACTAAAGTTACAGCAAATACATGCTTTTTTTGCACCTCTCCCGTTTCTGATCATATGAACTTAATCCAAATTTTTGTATTATAATTTTATGAATAAGTGTGATTAAAAAAAACAATAATAGTCATGCAAAAAATATTCAATTAAGCAGGTTGCGGGCTGCTGCTGAGTGGGAGTGTGAAACTGTGGATTAATGTTTTAGGTTTAGGTTTTGTTAGTTGTTTTTATATGAAGTTTTTTTATATTGTCCTAAAAATATTAATTAGTAAGAAATAATATTGCGGGTATGCGGATACCTGCATTTTTTTATTAAATACTAAACTTGCACCGCACCTGCAGCGGGTTCTGCTTTAAATTACCAAACCTGCACCGCACCCACTAATATATTTACCAATCCTACTCATTGCGGGCAGATTTTTACGTATTTGCGGGTAAAATTGCCATCCATATGTAGGCCCAAAAAATATATTTAATTTAATTTTCAATAAAACCTAAAATTCTATTGGTAAAAATTTAGCAATAAATTATTTTGTCAGTATTCCATTTTATTGATGCAAATTTATGCTGGTAATTTGAGTACATTTGTAGTAATAATAATTTAAAGGGGGCTAATTAATAAATTTTACTGCTAACTCAAAAAAAATTATTTCACCATAATCCCCATTGGTCACATAGAACCTCCGTCCCTGGTGGAAACCTTCTTCCCTACTAATTGATTTGCTTGAAGTATTGGAGGATATACATGCACACGGTTCGGTTATAGTTCAAAATCATAATCGAATCGTGCGAAGCCGAATCACAACCGAATAATAGATTAATGGTTCGATCTACGGTTTGATTGCGGTTTTGGCTTTGGCGGAACCGCAACCAAATTTTAGACTAACGGTTCAGTCTACTATTCGGTTGTATTTTCGACCAAAACCGAACCTTAATCGACCTTTTACTAGCCAAATTGCACGGTTCGATTCGGTTTAAGGTTTGGTCAGTTGCGGATTGGTTGCGGTTTGGTTTAAGATTTACTAAAGAGTAAATAAATTAATTTAAATTGTTATAAAAAATAATAAAAAATTTAAGATTTACTAAAGAGTAAGATTAAAAGTAGACATTGATAATTTGTTTATTGTTTTGAAAAAAAGAGCTTGCATTTACATAAGCTGCCTATGTATCATTGGGGTGTAGAGGAATCAAAGCTCACTTAGTTATGTAACATTTTATTTTTAATAATTTACCCCATTAATATTTTATTCATCGTCATCCAGGGAAGGCGGTCCGATTCTTGAGCCTTTGATTCCTGTTGTTTCCGTGTTATCATACAAATTTTCAAAATTTTCGGTTGATTTTCTCTTTCACGATATTCCTCCCTACACCAATCGTCAAGATACGTTTGAGCTTCTAATGTCTCCGGTTTCAACCTTGATTTTCTGTCATCAAGAATATTGCTGCCCATACTAAATGCCATCTCTACAGATAAAGTAGAGACCGGTGTTGCTAATACCTCCCTTGCAATCACGACTAAGGCTGGAAATAATCCTTGATGTTTTTGCCACTAATCAAGGATAGGAAATTTCTCACCTACCAAAGTAGTTAAGCTTAGATTGTTCAGGTGGCGTATTCATGGATGTGTTGTAGTAAGTTATTTGAATATTATATCTACAAACATAATCATTATATAAATCAAGTAAATTTCTACTAACATTATCAATAATGAAGCCATAGTCACATTTCTTTCACCTAATAAAGCAAAATAATTTTGTTAAATATTTTCCAAATCTTCAATTTTAAACCTTCTATCTAAAATAAAAATAACAAGATAAAGTAATAGTATGTCTCTGTAATGATTAAATTCTTTTTCTCCCCATTGATGCAACACAATTTTTAATTGTATTTGAAGGATCATTAATGACATTGTTAGGATCATCTAATTCATTGTTAGGATAATCAAAAATATTGTTAGGATCATCAAAAATATCATCAAATTTATTGCTATTATTATTAGGTTCGGTTATTACCCCAACAATGTCAAGACTTGTAAGGAGAGAAATGTATTTGAAGTTGGATAATAAACACTACTTAAAATATTCGTGTAGCATCATTAAAAACTTTTAAAATCTCTAAAATTTTTGAACAAACTTCCTAATAACTGGGATATAAAACTACATTATATTGATATTGAGCAACAAATGAGCAAAATAAATCTTTATATTCAAAACTTTCATTTAAAAAGTAAGTAGAATTCCAATGAGTTGGAACATCACGACCGAATATTTTCAGCCTAACAACTTTTTGCTTACAAAAAGTACATCATTCTCTTCTAATTTTAGAATACGACGAAATTAAATTAATTACTTTTTAATAGGTGAAATATGAGAGTGTAAAGATTTCAAACCATATTGTACACATAAATTCAAAACATGACATGCACATCGAACATGGAAAATTTACCTCCCAAATTTGGTTGGAAAATAGCTTTAAATTCATTAATTGATGCAGTATTAGCAGATGCATTATCAAATCCAATAGTTGAATTTTTTTGCACTAATTCATATTGTTGTAACATATTACTAATCATTATATAAATATTATGTGCAGTGTGTACATCATCAAAAAGCCGAAATAGAATAATTATTTTTTAAATAAATCGCGAATCATCAATCCAATGACATGTCACACCCATGTATGAATGTGATTGTCAATGGTCACTCCATATGTCACTACAAATTGAAACACGACATTTAAGTTTAAAAAATAATTCCCTTAAATTATTTGAACTTTTTGCACACAACTCCATCATTTTTCTTTTATATGTCATCCTAATAAGTTTACATGCAGCATGATTCAAATTTTCATGTATTAAATCATTAAAAAATATTTTTCACCAAAAAAAATTTAATGTTCCGTGACAAGAAATTTAGCTAGACTATCATTCCATTGAGATTCATCAAATTTAAATAATTTAGTAAAAGAATAAGAACCTAGACTGGAAGTAGAAAACCTTGTCATTTTGTGTTGTGTAGTATCAATCTCAAACTCAACTTTATGAGTATTCCTCATATGACTCGTCATAGTTCCATACCCATCGGTACGTTTGTAAATTTTTCCACAAAAATTACAGACATCATTCTTCTCACCAGTGACATCATTCACGACCGGAGTGAAATATTTTGTTAATATTTTAGAACCTTGATTTCTCACTTGAATACTCGAAGTCGTTTCGCTGGTGGTATGTTGAGTGGTATCCTCAGTCTTATGAATATTTGTGTTATGAGATGAGCTTGTCATTATAATGAAGAGATTGAGATAATAAGTTATGAAAATTGAATATGAAATTTGAGAAATTGAGAGAACAAGAAGAGTAAATGATTTTGTGATTTTGAAAAATGAGTTAAAAGATTATTTATAGTGGTTTTTGATTTTTATAATGCCTATAAAAAACCCTCCAAATATAGTTATTGAGAGGGACAATTAGACATTTTAAGATTTATTATAATAAAAATAAATAGTCATTAAGGTTCAAATGTTAAACCGTAAACAGCTAACGATTCAACCGTTAGTCGTTACGATTTAAGATTTGAACCGTAAATCGTAAACGGTTCGAACTGTAAATGTTACAGCTCGAATCTGAACCGTAACGTTACGGTTTGAACCGGTCCAACCGTCGCTGTGGGCGGTTGGAATTTGGCCAACCTTAACCGAATCAGATCCCTTTCGTTGGGTTGCGATTTACAGTTCGATTGGTCAACGATTGGGTTGCGGTTCGGTTACGGTTTGAAACCGCAACCGTGTGCATATCTATTGGAGGATCACCTTAATTCTTAGAAAAGGCTTGAGTTTTAGGCTGTGTTGTGATTAATAAAAGGGGATGGTTAATCTAAAAATCATTATTTGATTGTATGGAAGGGAGTGTAAGTAGGAACATAGTTAGGAATTTGGTCCAGTTGAGACATATTTAAATTATAATTATTTTATTTTAATATTTATTGTGTCTTTTCTTCAATTAAAGTTATACATTGAAAATATAGATAACATAGAAATGTTATAAAATCAGCTGAGGCAAATTTTTTTTTTTGAAAGACAATGAATTTGATAAATTAAACTCAAAAGAGACAAAAATTTTACAATGGCATCCAAGCATATTCACTCACCTCAAATTGCTAGCTTACAAAAGCATGTAACAAAATACCCACCGATTTCTTTACATTCAGTAACTACAAAAAATTACCCGGCCAGAAAAAATGGATAAGTACAAGATCGAGTAAAGTATTGAGAAAAATGTGCCAGAAGCATCCCAAATAAGCAGCTATTGATATTAACACCCCTAACCATAATCCATAATCATACTTATTAACAGCATACCTTCAGCATATCTTCAGGGAGCAAACAAATAGGCACACGCGCTTCCAAAATGCAGAAATGATCAATCAAACAATCTACAAATATGAAGAAACCGAATCACGAAAGATCTACCAATATCTCCCAGCAACAGCAAAAACAATAGCACCGAGCAACATTTTTCTGAAAAATCACCCAGTTAAAAAATGAAACAAGATCACATCTCCTAGCATAATAGCTCCTTCATAACAATCTCACGTCAGCAAAATAACTATGAAGAACCACAAATTGTTGAAGTTGGTGTTTGAAGCGCCAATGCAAATAATATATTATACATTATATTTTATTATTTACTAATAAAATAATTATATTTTCATTTTAACCTTGTTAATGGTAATGTCATTATGTATATTAATTTGATATATAAATATTGGTATTAGAGCGTAGGTTATAGATTCTGTAGACACCTTGCATTAAATGAGAGTATTGAATAATAGCTTTGTGTTTGTAGGAAAATGTCTGGACGTGGCCGTAGTACTGGTACTCAACGTGGGAGAGGGAGAGCTTGACGATACGTAAGAGTGTCGGAGCTTAATATTGAGAGACCTCAGATTCAGCAGGTAGATCCTGAATCGGATGTAGCTTCATCTGGTGTCCCGCCGATTTTTGAGGTTGGCGAAGGTTCTCGACGCATACCTCCAGTAGTTTCGACAGCTGCCCCACCGTTATTCCTGCAGCTGCACCTGACCCGGCTCCCCCGGCTATACCTGATATGACTCATGCCGTTCCTTCAGTTCCTCTGACTGCCACAAATCTAGAAGATGTTTTGGGGAGGTTTATTGATGTTGTTGCACATATGATTTCCAGAGAACCAGTGGCTAATGTACCTTCGAGCAGCAGTGGTAGTGCGAGCAAGCTGAACTAGTTTCTTAATTTGAGGCCTCCTCAGTTTCATGACACAGCTGATCCTCTTGCTGCTGAGAAATGAAAGAATGATAATGAGCATATATTCAGTGTGTTAGACTTGACAGATGAAGAGAAAGTGAGGTTTGCTACTTTTATGATGAGAGATGAGGCGGAGACCTGGTGGAAGCACACTGAGACTATACTGACAGATAGAGTGAGAGCACCGGATTATTGGAGAGCTGATGGACTTAGAAGACCTCAGTATATCACCTAGGATATGTTCGAGGAAGCCTTCAATGAGAAGTACTTCCCTTATGCTTATCGTAGTGAGCAGTGTCGTCGGTTGGAACATATGGTTCAAGGACCATCAGAGACAGTGATGGAGTATGAGAGGTGGATGATTTCCCTATCTCGGTACTACCCAGAGTTAATTCGACGGGAAGAAGACAAATGTGAGAAGTTCAAGGGCAAATTGAGACAGGAGATTAGGTCACGGATCTCGATTTTGGGGAAGCTGCCATATACGGTACTAGTTGACAGAGCTATGATTGCAGATAGTGACATCAGGGTCGAGAGGGAGAACATAGCAGCCTTCTAAGACAACAGAAAGATGGGGCGAGATGAGGTTTCTGATGGGAGACGGAGTAGACCTAATAGTAGACAGTATTCTCCGCAGCCGAGACACAATGGAGTACCACCCAGAGGCACACAGAGTTCACCTCCTAGAGGACAGTTCCATGAGGGTCGGACAGAGCAGGTCTATAGTAGGGGCACAATACCATCTGTTGATCAGAGCGCATTGAGTGTAGCATCTGGACCGACTAGCACACATCGATGCTATAATTGTGGTCAGGATGTTCGAGGAGGCCTTTAATGAGAAGTACTTCCCTTATGCTTATCGTAGTGAGAAGTGTCGTCGGTTGGAATATATGGTTCAGGGACCATCAGAGACAGTGATGGAGTATGAGAGGTGGATGATTTCCCTATCTCGGTACTACCCAGAGTTAATTCGACGGGAAGAAGACAAATGTGAGAAGTTCAAGGGCGGATTGAGACAGGAGATTAGGTCACGGATCTCGATTTTGGGGAAGCTGCCATATACGGTACTAGTTGACGGAGCTATGATTGCAGATAGTGACATCAGGTTCGAGAGGGAGAACATAGCAGCCTTCCGAGACAGCAGAAAGATGAGGCGAGATGAGGTTTCTGATGGGAGACGGAGTAGACCTAATAGTAGACAGTATTCTCCGCAGCCGAGACACAGTGGAGTACCGCCCAGAGGCACACAGAGTTCACCTCCTAAAGGACAGTTCCATGAGGGTCGGACAGAGCAGGTCTATAGCAGGGGTACAGTACCATCTGTTGATCAGAGCGCAGCGAGTGTAGCATCTGAACCGACTAGTACACATCGATGCTATAATTGTGGTCAGGAGGGACATATCATCACACAATGTAACAGAGGAAAGAGATGTTTTGAGCGTCAGTAAGTTGGGCATTTAGCCAGAGATTGTACCACTGGTGATGGATCTCGAGGAGTTGATAAACCAGGAGGAGGAGCAGTGACAGCAGGACGTGGTAGAGGGACCAGCTCTGGTAGTAATCGTGGGCGAGGCTGGGGTTTTCCATATGGAAGAGGCAGAGGGACTCCGAGTGGAGCATATGGTGGTAGAGGACAGACATCTCAGACTTATAGTGCAACTGATGCTGACAGGGAATGAGTTTTCGCCATGACAGAGCAGGAGGTCCATGATGGTGGTGATGTTGTATCAGGTATAGTTCTAGTATCAGGTACACTTGTCTGAGCTCTTTTTGATACATGTTCCACACATTCTTTTATTTTCATTACTTGTAGTCATTGTTTGGGTAGTGTAACGGAGTCCGATATGATTTCTTTGATTGTGAGTCTCACTTCAGGAAAGAACATTAGGATAAATACCGTATATAGAGGATTGACGTAGATAACAGATATTCCAGTTGTGAAGGAGTACCATGACGTGTTTCCTAATAAGCTACCAGGATTACCTCCACGTAGAGATCTAGAGTTCACCATAGAACTGATGCCTGGCACTGCCCCTGTTTCGGTAACTCCATACCGCATGGCCCCAGCAGAAATGAATGAGTTGAAAGGACAGTTGCAATAGCTGTTAGATCGAGGATTTATCTGCCTAGTGTTTCACCTTGGGGAGCACCAGTATTATTTGTGAAAAAGAAGGATGGGACCTTAAGATTGTGTATCGATTATCGACAGCTCAATAAGGTAATGTTTGAGAACCGGTACCTGTTGTCTCATATTGATGACTTGTTTGATCAACTTCAGGGATCCTCAGTGTTTTTCAAAAATCGACCTTCGATCAGGATATCATCAGATGAGGATTCGAGATGTGGATATTTTGAAGACTGCATTCAGTACTAGATACGAACATTATGAGTTCTTAGTGATGCCATTCGGACTTACCAATGCACCAGTAGTGTTCATTGGTTTGATGAATAGAGTATTCCAGCCATACTTGGATAAGTTTATTGTGGTGTTCATTGATGACATCCTTGTATATTCGCCCTCTCAGATCGATCAGGAGCAGCCCATTCGATTAGTATTGGATATTTTGAGGAGGGAGTAGTTGTATGCCAAGTTCTTCAAATGTGAGAGAGAAATATCCAGAGCTATTTGAGGATTGAGAAATTTCGAGGATGAAATTTTTATAAGGTCTGTAGATTATGATAACTGCCATGATCTATTTTAATTTTATTCAAATTCTTATCCCCACTCCCCACAAAATCAGTAACCACTCATCAGTCTCTTTACAAAACTCAACCACCTCATCTTATTTTAAAAAAACCTACCCTAACTTATTTATTAAGTGTGTAGTTGTTGTGAAGCAAATAGAGAGTAACTTCATATAGTGAATTAACTTCCAGAGATCAGTAGAAATCACAGAGAAAGATAGTTGAACTGTAAGATAGAGAAACAGATCCGTAGTGAGAGAAACATAAACCAGTAGAGAGAGAAAGTGGAGCAGGAGAGAGAAAAGGTCGTTCGACGTCTTCCGGCCATCGTTTCCGACAAGTGACCACATCTGGAGAATCCCCTCGACGAGATGAACCCAATGCCTCCGGATCGCCACCGAGAATCCACCTCACGCGCCTCCACGTGCCATCTCACCACCGGATCATGCGCCACACGCGCCGCCGTGCGTGATCGATACCTCCCGGACCAGAATCTTCGTCTTATCGAGATACGCGGGTTAGACACCTCAATTTCCTAATTCAAACCTTCGATTGTCGTGAAACGAGCCTAGAACGAGAGTTAACATTGTTCGATTATTCGTCGGTGATCGTCGAGTATCCGCCATTACCACCACTGCCGTTGTAATCCTCGTGACGTGTACTGTCCGTGGACCACCTCGTTCTAAAATTCAGAAGTCATTGGAGCATGGTACGTTATATTTTATAGTTTTTAGAAGTGTATCTGTAATATTTTGATAGTTTTGGACTTATTCATAATTTGACATATTTAGGAATCTAAATGAGTAAATACTGATTTTTTAGCGAGTAAGATGAGATAATTGGAAGTTTTAGGACTAAATTGATAATATTGGAGAGTATTGGGGTTAGATTATAAATTTGGAAAATTTAAGGGTAAAATCGTAATTTTGGTAAAATATAAGGACCTGATCATAATTTTACACTTTCTCCAGATTTTTTTTAGCGAGGACATATAGATATAGAGAGTTTTACGTGGATTTAGGTAAGTACAAAGCATAATGATTCTCTTAACATAATGTTTGTTGTTTGATGTTTGCTATGTGAGTTATGTAATAATAATATAAATATATATTTATATTTATATATGTTATGTTGGAAAAATTGACTGAGTAATTGATAGCATGAGAACGTAAATTGTGAATATAACTTCTGAGTATAAATTATATGCCTGTAATATGAATTGCAGTATTTGAGTAATATGTGACTTTGAGATGAGTTGATGGATGAAATGCGATGAGATGTGTTGTATTGGATGTTGTATGAGATGGTTGTTGTGCTTACGGATTTAGAATGATAATGGTCGGATATGCGAGATTATGCGAGTTTATGCGAGATTAGCAGAGGCGTGTGTTCAATCCACCTCTTGCACATTTATGCGAGATTATATGGTGGGAAACCTTGGGGTAAGAGAGGGACTCTCTCAATGGTTTCAATCCATTATTGTACCGAATCTGGATAGCAAACCTTATTTGATTGAGTTGTGTTGTTGTGAGTATGTTTTGCCTGAGTTACCTGTCATATATATTAATTGTTTATTTTCATATATTCACTATCATATATATATTTTGTTGGTGAGGTCATGTTGAGAGTATGAGTGTTTTTATTTACTGAGCTCTTTAAGATGACCCCCTTTCCCAAACATCCTAAGGTAGTTCACCAGCGCATCAGTAGCAGTATCAGTACCAAGATTTGACTCGTTTGCCACAGCCGTCAGTCGGGTTGGTCCATATATTTCTTTTGGCTTTGAGATATGACATTTAGGATGACTTTCATGTTTTCAGACATTTATTGTGGTGTAAACACTTATTGGGATTTATTGGATTGCATTTTATGGGATATTATATTTCTTGCAAACTTTTGGTTTAATTGTATGACATATAGGTGCTCGAGCAGAAGTGAATCGCGAACCTCTTTCTAGGGTTGGGCCCGCTCTAGGGATGGGGTCGTGACAAAATATGTTGAGAAAGACATCAACTTTAGAATAGTCATGTTGTAATACTGAACACAAGATGATCTAACATTGGGATAATATTTCTATTATAAACTATTTTTAAAGTAAATATTCTTAGTCATTGGTTTTGGAATACGGTTGAATTCCTATAACCTAGAAGACTAGCACATGTCATATATTGGTATTGGAGTTCCAATGGTCTAACCTGATATACATTTAGCGAGGGAAGCTTGTATAGACATGTGTGTATTTTTTGGAGCGAATACTGAATGACTTACAGGTGATTCCTAATAGTTAGAAGTACACACCATTGTCAATAAGAAACACCTCGAGTGAGTTGCATATGTGATCTTTTGACAATAAGATAGTATTGATTTTGTGTGTGATCCTCCATACTTTGATGCCATATATGTCAAATACCTTTCATGGTTTACTACAACAAAAATGACATTTGGCATCGAAAATTTTTTAGACGCTAAAAGGTACCCTTTAGCGACGAATCATAGTTTCGACGCTAAAGATTCTAACCTTTAGCGTCGAAATTAGATTCGTCACTAAAGGTTCTAATCTTTAGCGTTGAAATTAGATTCGTCGCTAAAGGTTTATCTTTTAGCGTCGAAATAATTATTTGACCCTAAAGAGTGGACGATTTAGGGTCAAATTTCTATTTCGACGCTAAATGGTCCATCTTTTAGCGTCGAATTTAAATTTTGACTCTAAAAGTTAGAACCTTTTGCGTTGAAAAATTTGTTGGACCATAAAGGATCAACCTTTAGCATCAAATCTAAATTTCGACGCTAAAGGTTAATTTTAAATATTTTGAATTCTCCATTGTAAAATTTGAATTTATCGCCTAATAAAATTAGATTTTAATTTTTGACATTTAACGACGAATTTTCGACGCTAAAAGTCAACAATTTTTATGCTAAATGTTAATTTTAAAATTTTCAAATTCCCGCTTTCTAAAATTTGAATTTATCTCTTAATAAAATTAGATTCAAAATTTTGACATTTAGCGACGAATTTTCGATGCTAAAAGTCAAATATTTCGATCCTAAAGGGTAAATTTAAAATTTTCAAATTCCGCTTTCTAAATTTTTAATTTATCTCTTAATAACATTGGATTTAAATTTTTGACATTTACCGATATCTTTTCGACGCTAAAAGTCAAAATATTCGACGCTAAAGATCAAAATTTTGGCGAAAATAATTCCCGCTATTTGTGGACCTTTAGCGACAAAATAGGCTTTCATCGCTAAAGTTTTTTTCCTATAAATTCATTTGCTCTTTCGTTTCTCCTATTCTCACTTTCTTTCTCTCATACTCTTATTTCCTTTCAAAAATTATTTTTTCCTTAAATATTTTGTTTGATTTTTTATATTTTATATTAACATCTAATATTATTTATTTTGTAGGGGAAAATATGAAAGTGAAGATGGAGAAAATATATAGAAAATAAAATTTTATCATTTTGTTTATCATTTTATATTTTTTTTATTGTGATAAATTTTATAATTTTAGTTTTATATCAATAGAAATATCATTATTATAATTTTTTAATTATAAATTTGTAATAATTTTTTATAACAAATTTAATTAGTTTTGTAATGAAATTAGTTTGAAATTAATTTATAATAAGAATTTTCTTATACCTTTTTGCGTCGAAATATTCGACGCTAAAGGTAATAAAATAATATATATTTTTTAATATTATATCACCTTTAGCATCGAATACTTCGAAGCTAAAGGTCAACTTTTTGGCGTCGAAATATTCATCGCCAAATACGTGCTTTAGCGTCGAAATAAAAAATTTCGACGCTAATTATCTTTCTCATCCATGTTTTAGTGTCAAAAATTAGCATCGAAATATTTCAACGCTAAATATTTTTTTTTTGTACTGGTCTGACTAATAGATGTTTGTTGGGTGTGGATCGATGCACTTATTAATCAAGTGCATATCAAGATAGGATCTGTCGGCCTGTATGTGTACCATAAGGGGTTTAGGTATCCATGTGAGTAAGTTACGATTCTTAAGACTTTAGCCAATTCCGATCACCTAGGGTTGATCGCATCTATCAGAAATGGTATTTTGATTAGTTATAAAGAATCGTAGACATGTCGACACTATGAGATGTGATTCTCGAAAACTTAACGGTGTAATCTATGTTTCTTAAGCACAACTCAGATAGCCTACGACAGAGAGATTGTTAGACATATGTGATGACCTCAACTTGTATAGTTCAGAAAGAACGTTTGTGTTCTTTACGAATTCGGAGGTTGCCGAATTACGTACATATAAGTTAGGCTTATATGACGAACGTGGATGAACTTAGAGAGTCCCATAATATGGAGTGTACTCCTTGAGCACTTAGGTAGCCGATAATATTTGATAATAAATAATATAAAAAATATTATAATTATCAATTAAAATAATTAAGTGTTATTGAATAACATTAATTATTTACTTTGACCCAATTGGATTAATTGAATTAATCCAAAATCACACAAGAGCTTTGTTGTAATTTCATAAATATATTCATTAATTGGATTAAATCAAAGTGGTAGAAAATAACTAATCAATTGGAAAAACTTTAATCTTGATTTAATTGGATTAAATCAAAGTGGTAGACAAATATGATTAGTCACACCTAATTATACATATTTGGACAAATTGGATTAAGCCCACACAAAAGTTATATAGAACTTTTAGTAACAAAAAATTTCATAAGCTACACTATAAAAAACAAGCTTGCGCAAATTTTTAAACAAGAGCAAAGCAATCTAAAACAAGCATTTAACCAAAAAATAAAAATAAAAATAAGCCTAAGTAAAGTTATTGTGAGAGAAGTTTTGAAAGTTCAATATAACATTTCAACAAGGAGAAGACAATTTAATCTTGCTAGCCTTAGAATTTCTCTACAACTTTTCAACAAGGAGAAGAAGATTGGATCTTGAAATCAAACTAGCTCAATAAGTTTGACATTCTCTAAAGCTATGTTTTCATTAGTGAGTTCTTATAATTAATGAACATATAGTGATGTATTATGTATTAGATATATAATAACATAACTTGAAATTGAAATTAGGCTAATGAATTATGTATGGATGCTTTGGAAGCATAAAAATAATATGCTTGTTATTGGGATTAAGCCCACACAAAAGTTATATAGAACTTTTAGTAACAAAAAATTTCATAAGCTACACTATAAAAAACAAGCTTGCGCAAATTTTTAAACAAGAGCAAAGCAATCTAAAACAAGCATTTAACCAAAAAATAAAAATAAAAATAAGCCTAAGTAAAGTTATTGTGAGAGAAGTTTTGAAAGTTCAATATAACATTTCAACAAGGAGAAGACAATTTAATCTTGCTAGCCTTAGAATTTCTCTACAACTTTTCAACAAGGAGAAGAAGATTGGATCTTGAAATCAAACTAGCTCAATAGTTTGACATTCTCTAAAGCTATGTTTTCATTAGTGAGTTCTTATAATTAATGAAACATATAGTGATGTATTATGTATTAGATATATAATAACATAACTTGAAATTGAAATTAGGCTAATGAATTATGTATGGATGCTTTGGAAGCATAAAAATAATATGCTTGTTATTGGGATTAAGCCCACACAAAAGTTATATAGAACTTTTAGTAACAAAAAATTTCATAAGCTACACTATAAAAAACAAGCTTGCGCAAATTTTTAAACAAGAGCAAAGCAATCTAAAACAAGCATTTAACCAAAAAATAAAAATAAAAATAAGCCTAAGTAAAGTTATTGTGAGAGAAGTTTTGAAAGTTCAATATAACATTTCAACAAGGAGAAGACAATTTAATCTTGCTAGCCTTAGAATTTCTCTACAACTTTTCAACAAGGAGAAGAAGATTGGATCTTGAAATCAAACTAGCTCAATAAGTTTGACATTCTCTAAAGCTATGTTTTCATTAGTGAGTTCTTATAATTAATGAAACATATAGTGATGTATTATGTATTAGATATATAATAACATAACTTGAAATTGAAATTAGGCTAATGAATTATGTATGGATGCTTTGGAAGCATAAAAATAATAGATATATAATAACATAACTTGAAATTGAAATTAGGCTAATGAATTATGTATGGATGCTTTGGAAGCATAAAAATAATATGCTTGTTATTGGGTAAAATATGTACATGTTGGACATGAAATATAAAATTAGAGTTTGGAACTCTAGATGAAAGCTTGGAGCTGTGACTACCATTCTAAAATCACTTGACCACCTTTAAGTGACCTATAATTGTTATGAGTCACTTAATTATGAGATTCTAATTTGGTTTGTGTTTCGATTCAAACTAATGCATATATATATATTTAGAATACATGTATGTTTGTTATATAACATGTGTTGATTTTAGTTTTGATACTAAAATTAATTTTGAGTGTTTTTGAAAGTGTTTAAAGAATTTTTAAAAAATTATTAAAGCAAAGTCTGCTGTAACACAGCATGTACAGTTATGCAGCATGCCCGAGTGACGCGCCATAGGAGCACACTACGCTCAGGCTCTGATTTTCTCCAGTTTAGATTTTTCCATACTCTGATTCCTCCTTGATTTTTCCTATACACTCGTAATGGAATATAGTTGATGGAGTTGGTGCTTGGAGTGCCAATCCGATTTGATGGTATTTTATTAAAATAACTACATTTTTTCATTTAATACTTTATGATGGTATTGTCATTATGCATATTAAATTGATGTATAGATATACTAAGAATGACATCAACCTTAGAATAGTCTTGACACTAGGTGTAAACTATTCTTAAAGTAAATATTCCTAGTCGTTGGTTTTGGAATACGGTCGAATTCCTATAACCTAGAAGACTAGCACATGTCGTATATTGGAATTGGAGTTCCAATGGTTTAACGCGATGTACCATGAGTTTTGGAAACTCGTATAGACATATGGGTATTCGTTGGAGCGAATACTGAATGACTCATAGATGATTCTTAATAGTTGAAAGTACAAACCACCGTCAATAGGAATCTCCTCGAGTCGAGTAGCATATGTAATCCTTTGACTATAGGATTTGTGTGAGATCCTCCACACTTTGATGCCATGTATGTCAGAAACCTTTCTTGGTCTGGCCTCTAGATGTTCGTTGGGTGTAGACCGATGCACTCGGTAATTAAGTGCGAAACAAGATAAGATCTGTTGGCCCATATATGTACCATAAGGGGTTTAGGTATCCATGTGAGTTAAGTCATGATTCTTAAAGACTTTGACCAAAGCCGACCATCTAGGGTGGATCACATCAGTTGTAAAGAATTGTGGACATATCAACATGAGATGTGCGTCTTGGAAACTTGACGGTATATTCTATATTTCCTAAGCACAATGCGGATAGCTTACGATGAAGAGATTATTAAACATATGTGATGACCTTGACTTGTATAGTTCAGAAAGATCGTTCGTGTACTCCACGAATTCGGAGGTGGTCGAATTATGTACATATTAGCTAGGCTTATATGGCGAATGTGTGAGAACTTAGAGAGTCATAATATAAAGTGTACTAGTTGAGCACTTGGGTAGCCGATTAATTTTGATAAAATATAATATTCGATATTATAATTATCAACTAAGATAATCAAGTTATAATAAAATGTTATTAGATAACATTGATTATTTAATTTGAACTAATTAGATTAATTCAGTAATTACACAAGGGCTTAATTGTAAAATCATAATTATCTCTACCATTTGAGGATATTATGATAATTGTAAGTTTGTAATAATATATGGTTTTGGGTTGATTTAATTGGATTAAATCAAGGTGGCAAACATTTAACTAATCCATTTCCTAATCCTTGGCTTGATATAATGGATTAAATTAAAGTCGGAGAATGAAGATTAGTCACACCTAATTATACATATTTGGACAAATTAGATTAAGCCCACTTAAAATTTGATTACAACTTTTATTAATTAAAAATTACGTAAGTTTTGCTATAAATAGCAAGCTTTATGAAGGTTTTAATTACAAGTTCAAATACAAGGAAATTCTTAGAAGAGAAGCTTAACATTTCATCTAGGAGAAATCAAGATTAGATCTTGAAGTGAAGCTTGGAAGCATTGGAAACAAGATTGGATCTTGAAGTCAAGCTTGCACACCTTGGAGGTTCTCCAACAATTTCAACAAAGAAGAGGTAGATTGGATCTTGCATCAGGCCCTTGACGTGTGCTGATTTTATTTTACTTCGTTCTGGAGCTTCCGGACTCCGATTCAGTCCCGATTTTTTTTCTATACACTCGTAATGGAATATAATATTTCATTAAATAATTTAAAATTACACTCATACTTGATATCCATGGGTTAGACCCATTTTTGCCACCCGAGGCCTCGATCTGACCCTAGAGATTCCACTACTGCCCCAACAAAATGGTATCAGAGCAAAGGCTTAACCACACAACACATGTTTTGAATCTATGTTATATTAATTTTAATTTAATTATGCATAAGAAATATTGGATATGTATTACATGTTTTAAATTAAAACTTTGACCTAATTAAGTTAATGACTTGATTGTCATAAATATCTATTGATTAGGTGATTACTTTAATTAAGTAATAGTATTAATAATGTTGGTGTATTATTGGATTGTCTGTCTTGTCCATACGTAGATGAATGGGTTCTTACTACTTATATCCAATATCGTTATTAGTGTGAGGGTATAAGTGCTCGGAACTTAGATCGCTCTGGTAAAATATTAGATGTAGCGTGATGAGTTAACATAGTCGTCAAATAGTGTACATACGAAGCTCATTAGTGCATATTGATAAGTATACACCTAGAATACTTCTTAATCCAATATCGTCATTAGTGTGAGGATAAGAAACGGTTCAGGACCAAACTAGGAGTCACATGAAGTGATTGATCTTGGAGGTCTATATGATGAGTTTACAAAGGCCAATATCGTCATTAGTGTGAGGCTGGAGTAAATGTCATGGGATCCACTTCCCGCTATGAAATTTTGATAGTCAAATTTCTATTTTTCCGTTAAGGGAGATTACGAAATTACGTAAAATAGTGGTAGGGCACTAATAGATTTAAAATTCCATAATCAATTAGTGTTATCATTTTAAAATGAAAATTGTTCTGCTACTACTCAAAAATATTGTCTTGTAGATGGATGCCGCTAATCCATTGATGAAACTTTTGGATTCATATAAGCTAAAATGAGCCGAGAATTATTTCGAATGGGAATTGAACATACGCTTTGTCTTGGAGTATGAAAAATTGACTTATGTCACAATCAATCCACTGCCTGTTGATATCGATCCTGACTCCACTCTAGAAAAGCGAGAAACTTTTGATAGATGGAAGGATGATAACCTAAAGGTGAAATCCTACATCTTAGGATCGATGGTTCTAGATTTGTTGAGACAGTACATTGAAGTACCTGATGCTTGGAGCATCATGCGAACACTCAAGGAGTTGTTCGAGGAAAATCAAGAGATGGAACTTTATTGAAGGTCTAAGGAATTGTTTCATGCTGAACTAAAGGAGTGAAGAGCTATCAGCACTCATATTTTGAACATGATAGACCAGATTCAATATCTGGAATGACAGGGCATTGTGTTTGATGAACGGCTGGGACGTAATTTGATTCTGTCTTCTTTGACTGGTTCTTATGTTGGCTTTGTATTGAATTTCCATATGCATTCGATGCAAGCCACATACGAAGAATTTCATAACATGCTACACACGGTGGAGAAAGATTTGAAGAAAGGCAACCCCACATTATATCTCCATGGTAGAGCTGGATCTTCAAAGACGGTTGGGGAGTCAAAAAAATAAAGATGGGGAAGAAGAAGATATCAAAGAAATACTCCAAGAAGTGCAACGGCGCAAAACCGAAAGTAGCTCATGATCAATGTCTACAATTTAAGAATTCTTGACACTGGAAGAAGGACTTTCCAGAGCTTAAAGAAGGACCCTCAGGTACACTTTGTATTTTTTTTAATTATTGTCATCACATTAGCCTTAGATGCAAATAGTGGATGGGTGTTAGACACTGGCAGTCCTACTCATATTTTACAGGAAATGAGTTTAAAAGAAGGCTGAATAAAGAAGAGATCCAGTTTAGAGTTGGCAATAGTGAGACATTGGATGTTAAGGACGTATGATCAGTTGTTCTAGATCTCCCAAATGGATGTAAATTAGATTTGCATGACTGTTATTATGTTCCCTCACTTATCAGACAAATAATATCACTGCCAATATTAGATAAAGAGGGATATAAAATAAACATTAAGGATGAAACTTTATGTTTGTATGATAAAGAAAATTTATTGAAATGTGAATGTTCTTTATCAAGTGGTCACTATGTTTTGGAAATATGTAAAGATGTCTTTAATATAGAGAAAAATAAAAGTAGGAAGTCTGAACTAAATAATACTGAATTATGACATATGAGATTGGGCCACATAGGTGTTAGACGTCTATCCAAATTGGTAAATGATAGTTTGATTGAAAATCTTACCTAAGATCCTTATCTGATTACGAGTCATATATTCAAGGAAAGATGATAAATGCCCCATTTCAAGGTGTTGGACACTGTGCTGGAGATTTACTGGAGCTAATACACAACGATGTGTGTGGTACATTAAATCATGCTGCTCATAATGGTTCCATATACTTTGTAACTTTCACAGATGACAAGTCTAGATATAGATATGTCTATCTAATGAAACTTAAGTCGGAAACATTTGACAAGTTCAAAATATTCCGAAACGAAGTACAAAAACAAACCAGTAAATTTATCAAATACCTTAGATTAGATCGAGACGGTTAATACATAAGTGAAAAATTCAGAAATTATTTAAAGGAGAATGAAATTCTCGCCCCATATAGCCCACCAGGAACACCTCAACACAATGGAGTGTCTGAGCATTGAAATCATACTTTATTGGATATGGTACGAACTATGATGAGCTATACAGATTTTCCTTATTACCTTTGGGGTTACGCTTTACTTACTGCTGCCTACATACTTAATAGGGTTCCATCGAAAGCTATTTCTACGACCCTCTATCATATATGGTTTGGTAGAAATCCAAGTATTAAGCATTTAAAGATTTGGGGTTGTCCTACATACGTTAGAATTATGCAGCGGGATAAACTAACACCCAGAGGGTATAAATATAGGTTCGTTGGATATCTTGATAATTCCATGGGATATCAATTCTATGATTCTGAGTAACGAAATATATTTATTGTCCTATTTACAACTTTTCTTGAAAGTAATTTTTGAGAGAAAGTGGGAATTATAGAGAGATTAAATTTGATGAGTTTGATCCCAACATTAAGTAACCTGAGATGGAACCAGAGATCTAACTAGGTGAAGGATCTACGACATAGGTTCTACGTAAGTCGAATAGAATATCAAAGCCTCATGAGATATTGTTTTAACATATAATATGAGTCTTGATGTTCTCCTCTTGGAGGAAACAAATCCGATTATGTATAAAGAAGCTATATCGAATATTGATTCGGGAAAATGGTAGGAAGCCATGAAATTCGAAATGGATTCAATGCATGCCAAGCAAGTCTGGGACTTGAACTTCCTGAAGGAGTTAAACCTATTGGTTGTAAATGGGTTTACAAAAGGAAGCGAGGGCCTGATGGAAAGGTGGAAACCTTTAAGGCCCGACTGGTAGCGAAAAGTTACACTCAACGTCCTAGGATTGACTATAAGGAAACTTTTTCACCAGTAGCCATGCTAAAATGCATTAGGATTCTTTTAGCCATTGCTGTATATCACGACTATGAGATATGACAGATGGATGTGAAAACAGCTTTCCTAAAGGGATTCATTGAGGAGAATATTTATATGGAACAACCAGAGGGTTTCGTAGCCAGTGAGACTTCAAACTTGGTTTGTAAGCTCCAAAAGTCTATTTATTAACTTAAATAGGCATCCCGAAGTTGGAATCGTCATTTTGATGAGATAATTAGATTATATGGATTCATCACAAATGAGTAAGAACCATGTGTTTATAAGAAAGTTAGTGGGAGCATGATAGTTTTCCTAGTATTGTATGTAGATGGAATCTTTATCATAGGAAATTCTATATGGATGATATAAAGTGTGAAAGTCTACCTTTGCAAGAACTTCTCCATGAAAGATATGGGTGAAGCTTCCTATATACTAGGTATAAGGCTCTACCGAGATAGAGTTAAGAAGCTTATAGGGTTTTCACAATCGACGTAGATAGCCAAGATTTTATAAAGGTACAGTTTTACCAATTGCAATGCAGCAACTGTACCATTCCGATATATTATACATCTTTCGAAGAAAATGGCACCTCAAACTGAGGAAGAGAAAGTTAGGATATCTAACTTGCCATATGCTTCTTATATGGGAAGCATAATATATGCTATGTTATGTACTAGACCTGACATCAATTTCGGCATCAGTGTGACCAACCGATATTAATCTGATATAGGTAATGATTATTGGACAGTCGTGAAACATATCCTAAAATATCTTAAAGGCACCAAAGATAAGTTTCTGATATATGGAGAAAGTGAGCTATAAGTTAAGGGTTATACAGACTCTGAATTTCAGGGAGATCCAATTGATAGAAAATCTATATGAGGATATATATTTACCCTTAACAGTGGTGCGATTAGTTGGCGTTGTTCAAAGAAGGCTCAACAGTTGATTCCACCACTGAGGCAGAATTTATAGCCGCTTCAAAAGCTGCTGAAGAAGCTGTTTGGATTAGAAATTTTATCATAGAACTTGGCGCTGTGCCTAGTATTGTGGATTCGATCCCATTGTATTGTGATAATAACGGAACCATCATGCATGCTAATGAGCCGAGGGCGCATTCCAAGTCTAAATATGAGGAAAGGAAATACCGCGTAATTAGAGAGATTATTGAACGAAAAGACATAGTGGTCTTAAAGGTTCAAGGATAAGACAACATAGTAGACCCGCTTACAAAAATCGTACCTCCTAAGTTATTCGATAAACATTTGGAGGAGATGGGACTACGGTACCATCCAGATTGGCATTAAATAAGTGGGAGTTTGATGGAGTTGGTGCTTGTATATTTTATTATTTATTAATAAAATAACTATATTTTTCATTTCATACTTTATGATGGTATTGTCATTACGCGTATTAAATTCATGTATAGATATGCTAAGAATGACATCGATCTTAGAATATTCTTGACACTAGGTGTAAACTATTCTTAAAGTAAATATTCATAGTCGTTGGATTTGGAATACAGTCGAATTCCTAGTATATTGGAATTGGAGTTCCATTGGTTTAATGCGATATACCATGAGTTTTGGAAACTCGTATCGACATGTGGGTATTCATTGGAGCGAATACTGAATGACTCACATGTGATTCCTAATGGTTGGAAGTACACACCACCGTCAATAGGAATCTCCTCGAGTCGAGTAGCATATGTAATCTTTTGACTATATGATAATATTGATTTTGTGTGAGATCATCCACACTTTGATGCCATGTATGTCAGAAACCTTTCATAGTATGGCCTTTAGATGTTTGTTGGGTATAGAACGATGCACTTGGTAATTAAGTGCGAAGCAAGATAGGATCCATCGGCCCGTATGTGTACCATAAGGGGATTAGGTATCCATGTGAGTTAAGTCACGATTCTTAAATACTTTGGCCAAAGCTGATCACCTATGGTGGATCGCATCAGTTGTAAGGAATCGTGGACATGTCGACATGAGATGTGCGTCTTGGAAACTTAACGGTATATTCTATGTTTCCTAAGCACAACTCGGATAGCCTACGATGAAGGTATTGTTAAACATATGTGATGACCTCGACTTGTATAGTTCAGAAAGGTTGTTCATGTTCTCCGCGAATTCGGAGGTGGCCGAATTGCGTACATATTAGCTAGGCTTATATGGCGAATGTGTGAGAACTTAGAGAGTCACTATATGAAGTGTACTAGTTGAACACTTGGGTAGCCGATTAATTTTGAGAAAATATAATATTTGATATTATAACTATCAACTAAGATATTCAAGTGTTATTAGATAACATTGATTATTTACTTTGACCTAATTGGATTAATTCAATAATTACACAATGACTTAATTGTAAAATCATAATTATCTCTACCATTTGAGGATATTATAGTAATTGTAAGTATGTAATAATAGGTGGTTTTGGCTTGATTTAATTGGATTAAATCAAGGTGGAAAACATTTAACTAATCCATTTCCTAATCTTTGGCTTGATATAATTGGATTAAATTAAAGTGGGAGAATAGAGATTAGTGACACCTAATTATACATATTAGGAAAAATTAGATTAAGCCCACTTAAAAGTTGATTACAACTTTTATAATTAAAAATTACCTAAGTTTTGCTATAATAGAAAAACTATAGGAAGATTTTAATTATAAGTTCAAATACAAGCAAATTCTTAGAAAGATTAGCCTAAGTTAGAGAAGTGTTTAGAGAAGCTTAACATTTCATCTAGGAGAAATAAAGATTGGATCTTGAAGTGAAGCTTGGAAGCATTGGAAACAAAATTGGATCTTGAAGTCAAGCTTGCACACCTTGGAGGTTCTCCAACAATTTCAACAAATGAGAGGTAGATTGGATCTTGCATCAAGCTTACTATGTAAAGTTTGATCTTCTCCTAAGATATTTTTATTTATGTATTAGATGCATGATCACATAACATAATGTTGAATAAGGTTAATCAATTGTGTTAGGATACTTTAGAAGTATAAACACTATATGCTTGTAATTAGGTCAAAGATGTTCATGTTGGACATGGAATAATTAATTAGAGTTTGGAACTCTAGATCAAAGCTTAGAGCTATGGCTACCATTCTAGATTTACTTGACCACCCTTAGGTGCACTAGAATTTTTCATGAGACATTTCGTATTTGGATTCTAAAAAGTTCAAGTCGCGCTACAGTGCGCGCGCGCACTGTAGTGCGTGGACTTCACTCGCTTTAGGCCTTTGACCCGCCCTGATTTTGTTTTGCTTCGTTCTGGAGCTTCCAGACTCTGATTCAGACCCGATTTTTTTCTATACACTCGTAATGGAATATAATGTTTCATTAAAAAATTTAAAATTACACTCATACTTGATATCCATGGGTTAGACCCATTTCCAATGCCCGAGGTACTGATCCGACCCTAGAGGTTCCATAACTGCCCCAACAATAGTATACCATTAAGACATTTAAAAATACGCATATACCCAATTACCACGGGTTATATTCATTTCTGCTGTGCGGGGCACTGATCCAACTTTAGGGGTCCCACATCCGTCGTAATAGAAACAAGATCCTCAAAAAGAAAAATAGAATATATTGTCAAACATGAGAACCATAAGCAAAGTATCCACCACATGCACAAAACTATGAACATCAATTTGAAAGTCAGCATTAACACTTAACTTCAACATGAATGCTACCATTATAAGGGTGGCAATGGGCCGGGCCGGGCCTGGGCTTTGATAAGTATGGCCCGAGCCTGACAAAGAAAAAAACTTGGGCCTGGGAAAAGCCCGGCCTACGTATCTTCAGAGCCGGGCCAAGCTTGGGCCCGAGCTTTATCTGACCCATTTTTTTTAAAAAAAATTAAAAATAATTAAAAACTTACAAATACAAAATACATTCACACTATATGCAAAGATAATTCATAAATAAATCGAAAGTTTCATCAATAAATTAACAATTTAAATGCTACAATCAAATAAAAATTCTACAAACAGATTAAAAAATATATATCTCTTTGGTTTTGGCTCGGGCTGGGCCGGACCTGAGAAAAATTACTAAACCCGGCTCAAGCCCGAACCCGAGCTGAGCTTTTGATTATAGGGCCCGGCTCGGGTTATTTATACCTGGACCCGGCCTTTTCTGCCACCGTTACACCATTCAGCAAACCACACACATACAAAGCCACCCCTTACGCAAGCTTAATGACCAATTAGCTCAAATACGATTCAATATCAAATGACCAATATCAAGATACGAAACTGAATTTGCAACTTTAATATATTTGCAACACTTCCCAACCAAAACCCACCTACTAAACTAACGACTCCACCAAGACCCACAAAAAAACTTACCCACATGAACATGTTGTAAATTCTTTACATATTTATAGTGTGAGTATAGGAGGTCATTTCCCATAAGTAATTGTTGGACAGTTATGACCCATAGCGTCACTATTTATTAGATCATGATGTTGTTATAAAATTAACTATGTGACAAAGGAGATTGTGCTCTTATCATTTGTGATTAGATCACCAAGATGTGTAAATTATAGGAGGTCCTTATGATTTGTTCCTGGATTGAGAAAGATATGAGATAGTATCAGTCCACGAAGGATAAATCATTAACTATCCCTAGTCAGAGTATTATCAAGATTGGACATCGATAAATATGTAAAAGACTAGTATTACACTTGTGCGCGTTGTGAGGGCATAACGACATAGTTCTCATATATTTAGGTATATGATACTCATGCAAGTGTAATAGGAGGTTGTGTTTCACCGATGGTACGGGAAATAGCTTCGCTCTGGATAGACCCCTCGGAATTCCATTGGTAGTATGACTATGTGTCTATGGAAATTCGAAATCAGGGTAGGTGTATTTGGTCTTAACCTGAGACTTGCATCGTTAATACTTGCGACAATCAATATACTTTGGTTTTGGTCGTCCAGGGATTTAACCGGTTTCTGTGTACGCCTCTTCTGGGTATATCGAGAATCGTAGTGTATTGGGTGTGATGTCAAGAAGAAAGTATCACTCCAATCATAGTGGAGATGATGATCGCGCAGGGATACAGAACTGGTTCTCTAAAAAGGTTGCAAACGTCGGGATAATATGGCTTGGTCATGATTATCCAATAATAAAGAGACTAGTTGCTTGTCATCCGATATATGCTTCGTACGGGGCAGACACTGTACCAGCCCCAGGCCTTGCATGTGATCATCCGATACTGGATCGAAATACGCAATACTACGTATACTACGCCTGATACAGATTTAATATTCCTGTAAGGATATTTCTGGAGAATTGGGTAGGCATGGCGCTTTGCTAGAAGCCAACCTTGTCTTGTAAAACGTACGTGTTCGGATAGTCCGACGACTGAATTTACTGCCAATATATCCGGGGATATCATGGGTCGCTTCCTGAATATTCACCAATGACGTATCGCACTTTAATTAATCTGGGATTAATTAGAAGAGAGAGAAAATTGATATGGGATTAATCACAGAGATATTTTATCTAGGATAAAATATCATTTAAATAGAGATAGCGACTAATTTGGAATTAATCGGTAAATTAATATATTCGATATTAAATGAAATTGGATTTCGACGCGAAATTGAAATTAGATTTTAATTCGGGCGAACGAATTAATTTAGAATTAATTCGTTAGTGACGTGAATAGTAATTATGCTTGACATAATTATTTAATTATATTAGATTTAATTACGATGCAACGGAAAATTCGTTAATTTGGAATTAGCGAACCCGAGCCCGAGATTATTTGCGAACGCATTCGCATTTCGAATTCGAGTGCGGCACGCAAGTAAAATCAAGCATCAAATCATTAGTCGCATCAAATGTCAAATCGCTAGTCACTTCAAGCGTCAAATCACTTGTCACTTTGAGTGATGTGACTTGACAATTTGAATGATGTGACTTGACCACTTGATGGATGTGACTTGATGGGAGTTGATGGCAAGCATTTAATGCTTGACTTTTTGAAAGCCAAATTCATTGTAAATTATTTTGAAATTCACATTTGTGTATAAGAAACACAAATTAGAATTTCAATCAAAAAATCTATCCTCTGTTTTTCATCTCTTTCTCTTTCATTTTCTTTTTTCATTCACGCCCAAAGTGGGCTGCTGGTATGCTCACTGTCGTGAGCAGTAAGAGAAGAAATGGAATGATTTTGTTACAAAATCAAGGTGCTAGCACACTCCGGAGTCGTCCGTAGGTGATAGGGAAACCCACCCGTGTGCATGGAATCAAATCACGAAGCTTGGAGCTTGACGAAGTTGATCCAAAACTAAGGAGGGCATAAAAAGTTTTTGTTCGTTGCCGCGTCGCTCAACCGATCGATGTAAGCATTCCGTAACTTTCTCGATTTGTATTCACACTTATTTCTTGCTTTGTATTCGATCCTTGGGACATAGAGATCTCCAACATTGGTATCAGAGCGATTGAAAAGCATGAAATTGATTAGGGCTTAAAATTTGGGTAAATTGTGTTTGAGCATGTTTTAATGAAATTGGATGAATTAGTATGCTTAAATATGTTTTAATTGAAGATTGATTGGATCAATTCGTTGAAAAATTGTTTGGAATATTTTTTCCCCAAATTCTTATGTTGGCCGAATGGTTGGGTGCCCTAAATGTCTTGGAATTTTTATTTTGATCATTGGATGTGTTGGAAATCAATCGGGAATGTGGATTTAATGTTGATTTGGATTTAATCGGATTGAATTTGAATCGGACATAAAATCCCCTCATTGGCCGAGACATATAAGCATGTTTGGGTTTATTTTTTGATGAAATATGTTGGACATTTTTTGTTGATGATAAGCATGATTAATTAGGCTAATTTGATGTTTTGGAAATGTTGATTAGGGTGATTAATGATGCTATACACTTTGGTAATTTAATTGAGAATTTGGAATTTATAATTTAATTATGTTGGGCCTAATTTTGGAAATTGGACTTTTAAAGTTGTAAATGGGCTTTAATAGGCTTGGTTGTACTAAGTTGGGTTTAGGCTAAATTAGTTGGATCCAATTGGGCCTAAAACCACTTCCATTAAGCCCAAATGCGATCGATGGACCTTTAATGTTAATTGGGCCTAATGGGCCTAAATTGGTTTCAAAGGCATATAAGGGTGATTCCTTTAAATGGGTTTTAGTCTTTGGGTTTGACCCATGTTGACCAAAAGCCCATGCCTTAATAAATTAATTGAAAGCCCATTGGACTTTAATTAAATTGACATTGGAATTTAATCGGGCTTTGAGATCCGTAACGATTAAATTTGGAATTTAAGTCGTAAAGGTTCGTTGATAAACTGTAGTATTTAATTTGGAATTAAATAGCGAATTAGTATTAAATACAAATTGCATTGGATTTAATTATGTAGTTTAATTTAATTCGAGAATTCGTACTTTGAATACTTATTCGCAAAACGAGTTTGACTCGCACAAAATCAAGTCGTTGTTTGAACATTGGATGGTCATTAATTATCAGATTAATTAATTTGATTAGATTGATTGATAATATGCTTGTGTGAATACATGGGTGCGATGCATGAATAATGTATATCGGATGAATATTAGAAGGGTGAGGCAATTTTAGAAATTATTGTAATAAATTTGATTTATTAATTGGACCTGCGTGTCCAGCCTTATACCTCCTTATTCTTTGTATTCTCTTCTCACCTATTCTCCTCAATGTAAATGAGGTTTCTTTAGAAGTGTAGTGTAACGGGTAGAAGCAATACATGTGTTAGCGGGAGAGAGAAATGGAGAGATTTGATCTAGGATCAATGTGTAAAGTATCCATCTGCATATCATTATTATTTATCATATGCGTTTTATTATGTGTTTATAATGCATGTTTAAGGGGGTATGATTATGAGACCTTAACAAAGATAATAAATTGATTGCCAATTTGCACGCGAAAAACCCTCACAAATATTAAACATTTTTTCCTTCCATTGAGTGATTCTTACTCAAGATCCAAGACTGGCATTGGCTTGTTGGCCAAAGTCAAGGCCTTTGTCCATCACAGATGTGTTTGAATCACGAAGGCTTTGTTCCATATTGGTATCTTGTCCAAGTTGTGGTTTGTTGGCCAAAGTCAATACCACTTCTTGTCCATCGACATTGTTACGAAGCTTTCCATGGTCAATGAGTTCTGCTTAACTGGGATCATTAAGCTTGTTGTGCCAAAGCCAAGGCTTAATTGATTCAGAGGAAAAAGGTTAGGTAATATATTGGATATATTGGCATATATAAGATATATGTTTCGGACTTGGATGTCCCCCTATCGGATCTAGGAATTGGATGGAATCCAATTGATCTTAGAGATCTACCTAGTTAATTATCATACAATTGTTGGCCAAAGTCAAGATTGTGTGATATTTAATGGGATCCTAGCCCACTAGGAAACACGGTTTCCTAAGTACTCGACAGGGGGTTAGAGGCTCGCCGAAAAATAGTGGGAGGCAAGTATTAGATTTGCAATATTCGTTTAATTACTTGCCATACGCGCTCAAATCAAATATCATTCGTCAAAGAAATGTTAGTTGGACTAATATTTAAATCGTTTTTAAAACAGTTGGACTGTATTCAAACTATTCATTTATAGTTGATTTTATAATTGGATTATAGTAATCAATATAATTGAAATCAATTAAATTATAGTTGATAAATAGTTGGACTATTGTAATCATTATAATAAACAGTACCTAAAATTGTTGGTAAATAGTTGGACTATTAGAATCAAGATAAAATTGAAAGATTGACATTTAAAACATAATCCTAGGGAAAATGTATTTAAATGGTTTAATTTTCAAATTGGGAATAATTTCAGGATGGTCCTGGAAACTAATAAGTTACTTTATTTGATAAAATAACATATTAGGGCCTAAGCCCGGTATTAAGCAAATAGTAAAGCATGATCTTTAGAAGATTCATGTGATGATAACTTAAGTGCTTAATCCATTAAACTTGTCAAATAGACTCATTAATTTCTTTTATCAGAACTAAGGGTTAGATCCTTAAAGTATGATATTGAAATTGAAGGATCTTCATAAATCTATGCTTAGATTTAGAAGTACAAAATTGTAATAAATAACTCTTGGAGAGTTAATGACTATTCCCAAGGAGATAAAGTCAAACTTTGTAATTAGGCAAGTTGCGCAAGGTGCACCTTACTTCGATATTCTAGAAGGCCCAGGCTTGGCCAAAAGGTTCTTGAATATTGAAAAGGGCAAATGCAAAATCATTATAATCTTCTGGAAAGATAAAGGATAAATCCCAAAATGTCTGCCTAAATTGTAGCAAACAGGATCATGGAAGCGTGACTGCCATTTAGACAAAGCAGACATGAAGGAATTGAAGATGAGCAAGGCTCTGACTTCAAATATGTTTGTCAAAATTATGTTCTCTACTAGTATTAAAATTGGATTTTAAATACTTAGTATGGTACATAAATATGTGCTGATGTTCAGAATCTGCTATGAGCAGGATACTGACTTCAGTTGAGATTAATCTGCGAATTGGAAACAGGACGAAAGTCGATGTTTTGACCGTAGATACCTAAGTTTAGGAACTACCGTCGGGTGTGTACCTAATTTGGAAACTGTTATATATGTAACTAGTTTGACTAGAAATATTATCTCGATATTAGTGTTTAATCCACTGCGGATGAACCTTTATATTCTAGAATACTAAAGTGTTTCATTATATAAAGATGATATTGAGATAAACACATTAGATGTGAATAACAGAATTTATATTTTGAATATAAAATATCTCAAACATATAACATGACAAACAAATAGCTCAACTGATTTGATCAGATGAAAAATATTGTGGCATTGTTGTCTGGGACACAATTAAACAAGACTCATATATCCACACTTTTGAAGAGTGTGTACTAGGACTGTTTTGATTCTATTCAAATAATAATGTCTATGAATCTAGTTTATTGGGCAAAGTGTCTAAAACACTATTTACTTGGTAAACGTGTAAATGCCACCGATCTGTTTGCCCTAGTTCATAGTGAAGCAAGTGGGCCCATATATAGCTAGGCTTGAGTGTGGATTGATATTTTAGACCTTCTACGGATGTGGCATCGCATTATGGTTAAGTGTTTCTTTTGAAACACGAATCAGAAACTTTTAAGGTTTCGACACGAAATAGAGAAACAGATCGGCTAAAGTATTAAACCATCACGGTAAGACCGTAATGGAAAATACTTAAGCAATAAGTTTCTAGTATACTTGAAAGAGTATAGTATTCTTTCAATGAGGACTCCTCCCGGAACACGTCAATTTGACGGTGTGTCCGAACTGAGTAACCGAATTTTGTTGGACATGATAAGGTTAATCATGAGTCGCTCTGAGCTACCATTTCCTTCAAAGAGATAAGCATTAACAGTGCAATACTTATTTTGAATAAGGTTCCATACAAATCTGTTTGACAGAATTCATATTAGAGATGAAAAAGAAAGAAACCGGGTTTCACATTCCTGAAAATTTGGGTATGCTAGGCATATGTTTGGATGATACCAAACCAGAACCCAATTGGATAACTGCCAAATTGTAGGTTATCCTAGGGATACATAAGTATAGTACTTATACATCTCACAAGAGAACAATGTAATTGTTGCTCGCCATGCGGTTTTCCTAAGAGGAATACCAATATGCAGTGGTAAGTGGGAGGATAGTAAAACTCGATGAATATCGGAGTAATACTGTTCAAGACACCAATTCCTTAATGGAACACAAACAGTTCATCAAGGGTGAAACTGTACCAGTAATCTTCGAATACACAAGAACCTCGTAGATTGGAGAGAGTCAGAAAATAACCTGGGGTATGGGTTTCTGATCACACCCAATAAGATGTCAATCTTATTGAGGAAGACGAATTGACTACGTATGAGGAAGTGATACAAGGTATCGACTCCCTATTATGGCAAAGTGCCATGATATCCAAAATGGATTCCATGTATATCAACCATGTTTGGACACTGGTTGTTGTACCGCTAGACATTGTGCCTATTGGTACTATATAAGTCTTCAAGGAAGACATATATGGATGGCAACATACCAACGTACTAAGCTAGGCTTATAGCAGAAAATGTATCGTTATCAACATTGTGTTGATTACAACGAAATCTTTTACCTGTTGCCATGTTAAATCCATTTGGATAATGCTTGCTGCTGCTGCATGTTTCATTTATGAAATATATCAGCTGAACGAGAAAATCACTTTCCTAAAAAGGAAACCTTTTGGGAGGATGTTTACAACATCCTGACGGTTTTTTCGTATCAAAACTAGCAAACAAGGTTTGCAGGTTATTCGATCCATGTTTGGATTGAAGCAAGCATTAGGTTCTTAGAATTATCGTTTTGATGTAATCATAATGGTGTATGATTTAATTCAAAACGAAAATAATTCTTATGTATATAAGGAGGTTAGTGGGAGCGCATTGATGGTGGTTGTCCTATAAATAAATGATAACATATGTCATTTCTTGGAAATGATATTCCCATAAAATAATCGGTGAAAGCTTGGCTTTCGAGAAAATTCTCAGTAGAATTCTTGGGAGAAACAACCTTTATTCTAGGAATAAAGATCTACTGGGATATATTTAAAGTTGTTAACACTCTCCGAGAACTCGTACATTGAAAAATGTACGCGACCTGGTGTCTCATACGCTTTGAGCATATTGATTCACAAACAGGCCAATCCAAGTGATAGTCACTGGATTGATGTTAAGGACATCCGTTAGTATCTTAGAGAACTAAGGATGTTGTTTTAAACTATGGAGAATGAGAACTTGAAGTGACTGAGATCACTGCTGCAAGTTTCCTAACCGATAAAAACGACTATAAGTCGCTAAACGGTACTATACAGTTTGAATAACGGTACAGTGAGCTGGAAATATTCCAAGCAAGATCTGTTACCGAATAAACAACAAATGCGGGTTATTGCTGCAGTTGAGGCAGCAATAGAAGCCATTTGGGTCAAGAAATAAATCTAATTAGATTAGATATAATTCTGTTAGCAGCTGAGCTAGGCGTCAGCACAGGCTAAAGAATTAATGGTCTCATCAACGATCCAGATATATACTTCGACTATTTATCTGATTCGTTCGGATCATACATCATGGCGATGTGATGATCGTATAAATCGCATTAGATGATAATTATGCAAATCCGCTGACGAAAGAACTTTCTCAGCAATTTGAGCCAACCGTACATAGTTCGGGTGTCGGACACTCGAGTGACTGGCTATAGGCCAAGTGGAAGATTGTTGGACAGATATGACCCATAGCGTCACTATTTGTACAGATCATGGTGTTGCTGTACAAATTAACTATGTGACAATGGAGATTACGCTCTTATCATTTGTGATTAGATCACCAAGATGTGTAAATGATAGGAGGTCCTTATGATTTGTTCCTGGATTGAGAATGATATGAGACAGTATCAGTCCACGAAGGATAAATCATTAAATATCCCTAGTCAGAGTATTATCGAGATTGGACATCGATAAATGCATAAAAGACTAGTATTACACTTGTGCGCGTTGTGAGGGCATAACGATATAGTTTTCATATATTTGGGTATTGGATACTCATGCAAGTGTAATAGGAGGTTGTGTTTCACCGATGGTATGGGAAATAGCTTCGCTCTGGATAGACCCCTCGGAATTCCATTGGTAGTATGACTATGTGTCTATGGAAATTCGAAATCAGGGTAGGTGTATTTGGTCTTAACCTGAGACTTGTATCACTAATACTTGCGACAATCAATATACTTTGGTTTTGGTCGTCCAGGGCTTTAAGCGGTTTCTGTGTACGCCTCTTCTAGGTATATCGAGAATCGTAGTGTATTGGGTATGATGTCAAGACGAAAGTATCACTCCAGTCATAGTGGAGATGATGATCGCGCAGGGATACAGAACTGGTTCTCTAAAAAGGTTACAACCGTCGGGATAATATGACTTGGTCATGATTATCCGATAATAAAGAGACTAGTTGCTTGTCATCCGATATATGCTTCGTACTAGGCAGATACTGTACCAGCCCCAGGCCTCGCATGTGATCATCCGATACTGAATCGAAATACGCAATACTACGTATACTACGCCTGATACAAATATAATATTCTTGTAAGGATATTTCTGGAGAATTGGGTAGGTATGGCGCTTTGCTAGAAGCCAACCTTGTCTTGCAAATCGGTAAAACGTAGTACTTGGTACGTACGTGTTCGGATAGTTCGACGACCGAATTTACTGCCAACATATCCGGGGATCTCATGGGTCGCTTCCCGAAGTTTCACCGATGACGTATCACACTTTAATTAATCTGGGATTAATTGAAGAGAGAGAAAATTGATCTGGGATTAATTACGGAGATATTTTATTTAGGATAAAATATCATTTAAAGAGAGATAACGATTAATTTGGAATTAATCGGTAAATTAATATATTCGATATATTAAACGAAATTGGATTTCGACGCGGAATTGAAATTAGATTTTAATTCGGGCGAACGAATTAATTTAGAATTAATTCGTTAGCGATGTGAATAGTAATTATACTTGGCATAATTATTTAATTAAATTAGATTTAATACTATGCAACGGAAAATTCGTTAATTTGGAATTAGCGAACCCGAGCCCGAGATTATTTGTGAGCGCATTCACATTTCGAATTCGAGTGCGACACGCAAGTCAAATCAAGCGTCAAATCATTAATCGCATCAAACGTCAAATCGCTAGTCACTTCAAGTGTCAAATCACTTGTCACTTTGAGTGATGTGACTTGATAACTTGAATGATGTGACTTGACCACTTGATGGATGTGACTTGGTGGGAGTTGATGGCAAGCATTCAAGGCTTGACTTTTTCAAAGCCAAATTCATTGTAAATTAATTTGAAATTCACATTTGTGTATAAGATACAAAAATTAGAATTTCAACCAAAAAATCTCTCATCTCTTTTTCATCTCTCTCTCTTTCATTTTCTTTCTTCGTTCACGCCCAAAGTGGGCTGCTGGTATGCTCACTACCGTGAGCAGTAAGAGAAGAAATGGAATGATTTTGTTGCAAAATCAAGGTGCTAGCACACTCCAGAGTCGTCCGTAGGTGATGGGGAAACCCACCATTGTGCATGGAATCATATCACGAAGCTTGAAGCTTGACGAAGTTTATCCAAAACTGAAATTTTGAGGATCAAAATTCTGCACTGCCGAGAGCACTAAGGAGGGCATAAAAAGTTTTTGTTCATTGTCGCATCGCTCAACCGATCGATGTAAGCATTTCGCAACTTTCTCGATTTGTATTCACACTTATTTCTTGCTTTGTATTCGATCTTTGTGACTTAGAGATCTCCAACAGTAATATCTTATGGGAAAGACACAAATATGTAGGGACATGACTTTTAAATTGGAATAATGAGTCTTTTGGTTCCAAAAGTTATAAGAGAATGGGTATAACCTTTAAGAGGGATACACCTCAAACGAAAGGGTGCCCTTAAATGTCTCTCTTCCATGCCTATATATAGGAGCCTTGGTTTCATTCCTAAGAATCCAGAAATTTATACAAGTCATTTTGTATTAGAGTTTTTAGAAAATAGAGAATCGTTTTCCTCCATATTCCTTGTTCAAGATCTTGTGAAAGAAGTGCCCATTCTACAAGAAGTATCCAAGTAATCTTGGGAGAACGTTAGCCCAAAAAATCATCCGTAGAGCACCGATGAATTTTATTAATTTATTTGTAGTAGTTTCACCCACAAATGAAATTATATATAGTAATATCATAATAATAATAAAGTAATTATTATTGCAGAATGATTTTGCATGGTATTAATATCTAAAATTATTTGAGTACATTACATCTAGTGTTCATGATTCTTGTAAATTATGAAAGATTTAATTAATTAACTTAAGAAAATCATATAATGAATAATTTCTTATATAGATTTAAGTTAATTAAAACATTTTCAATTATCACATATTAACAAAAAAATTTATTTGTGATAAAATTGATGTTAATATCTTAAAAAAATTGAAATAACATCGTATTATTTATATTTTGATTGTGAATTATACATTTATACATATATTCGTAACATCATTATACTTGTAATTTAAAGTGTAACACTAAGATTGAATATCTAAGATTTTCTATTGAGAAAGTGATTAAGGGAATTCTGACAAAAAAGGCAATAAAAGCCTAAGTGGGCAGATATTTAAGTTATTACACTAGACACCCCCCGGTCCTCTAGGAATTTCCTTTATTTACTTTTCATAAGAAACCTTAGTAAAAAATTCAAGGACTTGTGTTATTTGGTACTACTGTTCAATATAACAAGTGGATTCTTAATGTATCAATTAAACAAGATCATACGGTTGATCATTGTATAATTTTTCTTTTGTAGACTTATTGATTACTGTCTATTTTCTAGTTACACATAGCTAGTGGAGATATCACAGTACCGGTCGCTCATGGCGAGAGAAACCAGATAAATTTGGTGGAGCAAAATTAAAACAGTGGCAGAGCAAAATGTTGTTCTACCTGATAACACTGCAGTTGGCTAAGTATCTCAAAGATCTTCCGGGTCTTGTGGCAGGAGAAACTGAAACAGCCAAGAAACTATGAGAAGAGACATAGTCATCATACGAATTTTGTCCAAGAACTACCTCTTGGGAGGATTTGACAATACCTTGTACAATGTATCCTAAGGCATGATTTATGTGAAGATTCTCTGGAAATCTCTCGATAAGAAATACAAAACCGAGGATGCCGGACAAAAGAAATTTATCATGGGTGGGTTCCTAGACTACAAAATGGTAGATTCAAGAACGGTAATGTCTCAGTTGGGTGAACTACAATTGATCATTCATGAACTATTGGATGAAAGAATGAAACTCTGTGAGACGTTTCAAGTTGCCATAATCATTGAAAAGTTACCTCCATCATGGAAGGACTTCATGAGCTATCTGAAACATAAAAAAATAGATGAGTCTTGAAAACCTTGGAGTTCGATTAAGGATCGAAGAGGACAATGGTCTGAGAAGGCCAGTTACAAGACTATGAAGTCTAAGGCCAACATCATCGAGGGTGAAAATGGTAACAAAAGGAGAAAGAACAATGGAGCTGATTTTTCCCAAGCAAACAAAAAGTTCACTGGGAAGTGCTACATTTATGGAAAAACGGTCACATGGAAAAGGAATGTAGAAACAAGAAATCCCAGGACAAAGGCAAGAAAAAGAAAAATGAGGCTCATGTCACTGAGAATGAGCAGCTAACTGATGAGATCTCATAAATAAACTTTTAAGCAGTTGTAACAGAAGCCAACTTGGTTGGAAATCTGATAGAATGGTGGGTAGACACTGGGGCTAGTCGTCATATTTGTGCTGATAGCAAGATGTTTTCCTCATATTAGAATATCGATGGTGGCGATCATCTGACAATGAGAAACTCTTCTACTTCTAGAGTGGTTGGACAAGACACAGTGGTTCTGAAGATGACATCCAGAAAGAAGCTTACATTGAAGAATGTTATGCATGTTCCTGATATTCAGAAGAACTTGGTCTCGATCTCTCTCCTTAACAAGAATGGTTTTAAGCTTGTGTTTTTTCTGATAAGTTTGTATTGACCAATAATGATATTTATGTAAGAAAAAGATACCTCACTGAGGGTCTTTTCAAGTTCAATGTAATGATTGTCAATCGACATAATGCTAATAATAAAGCTACATCTTCCGCTTATATTATTGTGTCACAAAATGTATGCATGAGAGGTTATGACATGTTAATTATGATACAATGCTTAAACTAATTAATATGGACCTTATACCTAAATTTTCAATTGATAACCAACATAAATGTGAGGCATGTGTTGAAGCAAAAATACATAGAACATCATTTCATTCCATAGAATGAAGTTCTAAACCCTTGGAACTTATACACTCTGATGTGTGTGACATGAATATTGTGCAAACAAGAGGCGGTAAAAAGTATTTCATCACTTTTATCGATGATAGCACATTATTCTGTTATGTGTATTTGCTGAGTAGTAAAGATAAAGCTATTGAAGTCTTTGTTCACTATAAGAAAAAGAAGTTGAAAATAAAATTGGCAAGAAGATCAAAAGAATTAGGAGTGATAGAGATGGTGAATATGTGTCCCCATTTGGTGAATATTGTTCCAATCATGTAATTATTGACGAAACTACTGCTCTTTATTCGCCTCAACAAACGGGATTGCTGAGAGCAAAAATCGAATGTTGAAGGAAATGATGAACGCATACCCTAGAACTTGTGGGGGGAAGGCTTGCTTTCCACTAACTGCGTTCTAAACAAGCTGCCTCATAGAAGATTAGACAAGATACTTTATGAATTGTGGAAAGGTCACATACCTTCCAACAAATGTGAGGGTGTCTTGCCAAAGTAATGGTTCATAAACCTAAAAAGGTTAGAATAGGACCTAAAACTGTTTATTATATTCATTGGATATGCTCAGTATAGTAGTGCATATATATTCTTGGTACATAAGTCTGAAATTCCTTATATCAATTTGAATGTGATAATTGAGTCCAGGAATACGATATTTTTTGAAGAGACATTTCCTTGTAAGGAAAGACAAAGAACAAATTCTCTCAAAAGAACTATTGATACTGTCAAAAATAGTTATCAAGTTGACGAAGAGTCAAATCAACATGAAAATATTGAGGCAATTGAACCTAGATGTAGCAAAAGAGATAGAATGTCTAAGTCATTTGGACCCGATTTTCTAACATACTAGTTAGAAAATGAGCCACAAAGCTATAAAGAAGTAATGTCTTCGTCGGATGCACCTTTGTGGAAAGAGGCAATCAACAGTGAGATTCATTCCATCTTATAAAACCATACTTGGGAGTTGGTTGATCGTCCTCCAGGTTGTAAGCCACTGGGCTACAAATGGATATTCAAACGGAAAATAAAACTGGATGGATCAATTGATAAGTACAAGGCAATACTTGTCATAAAATATTATAGACATAAAGAAGGCCTTGATTACTTTGATACCTATTCACAAGTGACTCGTATCACGTTAATAAGAATGCTTATAGCCATACTAGAAATATTTTGCCTTAAAATACATCAAATGGATGTAAAGACGACATTCTTAAATGGTGAACTAGATGAAGAGATTTATATGGAACAACCAAAAATTTCAATGTTGCTGGACAAGAACAGAAGGTGTGCAAACTTGTAAAATCCTTGTAGAGATTAAAATAAGCACCTAAACAATGGCATAAAAAATTTGACAAAGAGATGTTTTCAAGTGAATTCAAAATCAATGAGTGTGATAAGTGTGTGTACACCAAATCAACTCAAAATAGATATGTCATTGTGTGTCTCTACGTAGACAATATGTTGATAATTAGTAGTAATCATGAAATGATTCAGTCTACCAAGAAAGTATTAACCAGCAAATTTAATATGAAAGATTTAAGAGTAGCTGATGTGATCTTAGGAATTAAGATTTCTAAAACATTAGAAGGGTATATATTATCTCAGACTCACTATGTTGAAAAGATACTTGAGAAATATAATAAAGGAGATCTAAATGTGGCAAGAACTCCTGTAGACCTAACTCTTCAATTATCAAAGAATATTGGTTCAAGCCTATCGCAACTAAAGTATTAGAGAATCATCGGAAGTCAGATGTATCTTACAAATTTCACACGACCTGATATCGCTCAAGTTGTAAATAGGCTTAGCAGTTATACGAGAAATCTAGGACATAACCACTGGAAAGCCATAGTAAGAGTTTTGAGGTATTTGAGAGAAACTTCACAATATGATATGTATTATACGGCATATCGTGTTGTTCTAGAGGGACACAACGATGCTAACTGGATATTTGAGACAGTGCACTCCAAATCTACGAGTGGATTTGTTTTGACACTTGCGGGTGCAGTCGTTTCATAGAAATCCTTGAGGTAAACATGTATTTCTCGGTCTACTATGGAATCATAGTTCATAGCATTAGATAAAACAACGGAAGAAGCGGAATGACTTTGAAATTTCCCAGAGGATATTTCAAATTGGTCCAAACCAGTGTCAGTGATAAGCATACTTTGTGATAGTCAATCGGTTATTGGGAGAGCCTAAAATATAATATATAATGGTAAGTCTCGACACATACATTGCAGATAGAATATCATACGACAACTGCTCTCAACTGGCATAATATCGATCGATTATGTGAAATAAAAGGAAAACCTAACGAATCCACTTACTAAAGGTTTACCTAGAGAGCAAGTATAGAAGTCATCGAGGGGAAGGGGCTTGAAGCCTATAAATTAAGAATTGTCATTATGGAAACCCAACTTACCTGACCGAAGATCCCAAGATCTAGCTTCAAAAGGGACAACTGAAACTTTGTGCAATTCCAAACAAGCACTGTAGAGTTTTATACTCTTTCCCATTCATGTAATGACACAGAGTGTTGTCTGTCAATGTAAGGATAAGCTAAGGCTTTTAGTGATCAATATGTTAGGAGAAGAGTCCTAATAGGGGTAAAGGCAGATTACCTCTTTATAGAAGATCACATATTTTAAGTAAGAAATGAGGCCGCTTCCATGTGAGTTTTTAAAAGCTGAATTCCCTAATGTACTTGATGAATCCAGGACCAATGTTCATGGCCAAAATGAACACAACCGTAGAACAGAAAATGGTGGAAGTAAAATTATGTGTTGGCAATTATTTTGGTTTACACCAACGACAGAACAGTTCAAGACTATGGGTTACTGGTTTGCCAAGTAAGTCCGATTGTCATTCACTAGGAAAGGTTCAAGGCGAAAGCTACATATTTTGATGCAATTTTATTTAATGGAAACTCTCTTAAGTGTCTGCATTAATATTTAGAGAATTGGGGGGGGGGGGGGAGGATTGTTGTAAATTCTCTACATATTTATAGTCTGAGTATAAGAGGGTCATATCCCTTAAGTAATGCCTTATAGGAAGGACACAAATATATAGGGACATGACTTCTAAATTGGAAGGATGAGTCTCTTGGCTCCAAAAGATATAAAGGAATGGGTATAACCCTTAGGAGGGATACACCCCAAACCAAAGGGTGCCCTAAAAGGCACCCTTCCATGCCTATATATAGGAGCCTTGGTTTCATTCCTAAGTATCCAGAAATTTATACAAGTCATTTTGCATTAGAGTCTTTTAGCAAATAGAGAGAGTTTCATCCATATTCCTTGTTCAAGATCTTGTGAAAGGAGTGCCCATTCTATTAGAAGTATCCAAGTAATACTGGGAGAGCGTTAGCAAAAAAAAATCATCCATAGAGCACCAAGGCGGGGTTAATAAGTTCTGAAGGACAGAGAGAACTCGACTTGGATTCAATTCCATTATCACATAATCTACATATTTTACAGGTTTTTCTAAATCCTTAAATATAAATTGATCCTAAAATTGCATGGTTATTATTTAATAATTTGATTGAATTATGCATATTAGAAAATTGAATTATAACACATCCATTTTTATGAACGTATATATGTCATAATAAATTTCATTATTAATATGTGATAATTGAAATTGTTTTAATTAAATTTATCACACTATAAATATTCCTATCTTTGTGAGATTAATAATGCTGTCTAGTTTATATTAGCATCTATACTTATTATGTGCATGGTTTGGTATTTTAATTTTCTTATTTAGTGTGTTGAAATAAAGCCATGCATGCAAGTTGCATGTTTATTGAGATCAAAAGGTGTGAGAACAGTTATGTCTTTTTAGATTTCTTGGAAATTATTAATTCAATCACCCACAAATAATATATATTTAGATAATTGTCACTTTAGTTTTTATTATTATTATTATTTAAATTATTTATACACGGTATATGTTCCTACAATTATTTAAGTACATCATATTTTGCATGCATGATTCTTATACATTATTCATCAATGGTTTAATTAACTTAGAAAATCATATAATGAAATTATAGTATAATATACATGTTATAAAATATGCAATTAATATTATAGAATATATGCACTTACATTAACTTAGTAAAATCATATACTGAATTTTATAAACTCGGTAGTATAGGTTTTACGTTAATATTAGAATATTCAATTATCACAAGCATACACCTAGTTTTATTGTGATAAAGTTGAAAGTTATTTGTTAATTATATGTTGCATACTTGGTTGAGAATTAAAAGTGTAATAATAAACAAGTAATTACATCCAACCTTGATTGAAATTTTTTATTTATATTTTGATTGTGAATTATACATTTATACACATATTCGTAACATCATTATACTTGTAAATTAAAGTGTAATACTAAGATTGAATATCTAAGATTTTCTATTGAGAAAGTGATTAAGGGAATTCTGTCAAAAGACAATAAGAGCCTAAGTGGGCAGGGATGTAAGTAGTTACACCGGACCCCCCGTCCTCTGGGAATTTTCCTGAATTTTCTTATCATAAGAAACCTTAGTCATAAATTCAAGGACTTGTGTTATTTGGTACTAGTGTCCAATATAACAACAAGTGGATTCTTAGTGTATCACTTAAACAAGATCATACGGTTGATCATTGTGTGGTTTGTCTTTTGTAGACTTATTAATTACTATCTATTTTCCAGTTGCATATGGCTAGTGGAAATATCACAGTACCGGTCACTCATGGCGAGAAACTAGATAAAATTGGTGGAGCAAATTTCAAATAATGGCAGAGAAAAATATTATTCTACCTGACAACACTGCAGTTGGTTAAGTATGTCAAAGACCCTCTGGGTCTTGTGGCAGGAGAAACCGAAATAGCCAAGAAACTGCGAGAAGAGACATGATCATCAGACGACTTCTTGTGCAAGAACTACCTCTTAGGAGGAATTGACAATATCCTGTAGAATATATACCAATGCATGATTTCTGCGAAGATTCTATTGGAATCTCTCGAGAAGAAATACAAAACTGAGGATGTCGGGCAAAAGAAATTTGTTATGGGTAGGTTCATGGACTATAAAATGGTAGATTCAAGGGGTGAACTACAATTGATCATTCATGAAATATTGGATGAAGGAATGGAACTCTGCGAGACGTTTCAAGTTGCCACAATCATTGAAAACTTACCTCCATCTTGGAAGCACTTCAGGAGCTACCTAAAACACAAAAAGAAGAAGAAGAAGAGTCTTGAAGAACTTGGAGTTCGATTTAGGATTGAAGAGGACAACAGGAAGTTCGAGAAGGCCAGCTACAAAACTATGAAGTCTAAGGCCAACTTTGTCGATGGTGGAAAGGGTAGCAAAAAGAGAAAGAATAGTGGAGCTGATTCTTCCCAAGCAAATAAAAAGTTCAAATGAAAGTGCTACATCTGTGGAAAAAATGGTCACATGGAAAAGGATTGCATAAATAAGAAGTCTCATGACAAAGGCAAGAAAAAAGAAAAATGAGGTCCATGTCACTCAGGATGAGCAGTGATAAGTGCACGAAAGTGTATTAGAACACTGTTAACTAGCTTTATTATCATATGTTTTAATCTTAATTAGAGTCATTTTATGTTTTGTTAATAGGAAGCAATGGATCAAGGAGAATGGAGCAATTGAACATGTTTCAGAGCCAAACAGATGTATCGAACGCACGTGGGAGCATCAGCCGCGCACTGAATTTAAAAAGGCTATAACTTTTTATCTAAAAGGATTTAAGAGACCCATAATATATTGATTTATATTTACTCGAGGAGATCTAGTCAATTGTAGCATCCTGCAAAGCTGCTGGCGCGTCATCACATGAATTCGTGATTCCAGGATTGTGTGTTGTGCGTTTTTAATGCAATTTAGGGTTTCAGGACTTTTCTATATATACCCAACTTCATCCTAAACCCTAGAGGAGGAATAAAATCAAAGAAGAACAGAGGAGAAACACATAAAAAGAGCCAAAAATACAATTTATATAGAGGAAGAACGAAGAACTTCAAGGAAATCATGACGTCTCTTCAATCTATTCAGGCTGCATCTCTTTCTTCCATAGAGAACTAATATCCTAGGCAAAACTAAGGATGAACCATTGTATTTTAATTTCTATATTTACATTTTTGACTTCTTAAGAATCTTTTAACGTTTAATATAATTGAAGGTTGTTATTTTCTATTATATTTCTATTCTTGAATCCAAAAATTATGTTTTGTCAAACTCACATATAGATTTAGTCATGCTTATTCTATGTGTGATTTGCGAACTTAGTTGTGACTAGTAAAAGTCATTTTATGTGTGGTCTTCTTCTGCAGTATTGCTTGAGGTTATATTGTCGACATTAGATAACTCGTAAAGATGACTTTTATGTGCTGTTAACATAGAGAAAATAACCATTGATTAACTTAGAATTTAATAGGAGTAAAATTGAATATTTTCTGATTGTTGGTTTGGGATGTGAAACCTTCGTTTGAGTAATAACATGAATCAATAACTGAATATAGGAGTTTGATACAAGAGGGATTCTCGATGCTTTTCTATATTTCTCTACTGATAAAATCCTGCAAACTTTTCTATAGTTTTTACTTTAATTATCAATTGATTCATTTTCTTTATTTAAGTTATTGTTAACGTTTTTGTTTGAATAAATTAGTTCTTGTAACCATCTCTCTGAGGAATTGACACCCCAATTATACTGTGATAACCGCAAGTTATTTTTGGGCGTAATCAAAATTGGCACCGTTGCCGGGAAGACGGTTTACAACTTAAAGGAACAGGTTTTTTGTTTAACAACGAAGCAGTAACTTCGTTCCATTTTTTTATTATTTATTTATTTACTATTTGCTTATTTAGTTTTTTTTACTTGTTTAATTTATTTTAATTTTTTTAGGTCTTGTTTAGATTTTTATTTTTAATTAATTCTTTTTATTTTTGTTTATAGTCTTTTGTTTACTTAATTATTTATTTTATTTCACTTTCTGTTTTAGTTTAGATTTTAATTTTTAGTTTATCTTTTTAGTTTATTTTATTTATTTATTTATTTTATTCTTGTTTCCTGTATTATTTGACCTTTAATTGCATGTCTAGACGTATGGATAGGTTTGGTAGATTTGTTAGGACTGAAGAAGAAAACTCAAACTCTGACCACATAATTGAAAATCTTTTTGCCACACCATCAGCGTCTAGCGCACATAATATGAGTGAATACGAAAGACCACCTATGAAGACTCTTGAAGAATACCTCCACCCAACTCGCACAGCTACACCATCGTGCATAATATTTCCCCCTAATGCACCACATATAGACTTTAGGCTTGGAATGATACAATATCTTCCAAATTTTCACGAGTTAGAGAGCGAGAATCCTTACGTGCACATTAGGGAGTTTGAAGAAGTTGTAGCTACTTCCATGACCGGTTTGAAACCACTGACACGATTAGACTTAAGTTCTTTCCATTTGCCTTTAAGGATAGAGCTAAGAGTTGGTTGTATTCTTTAAGACCTAGGTCAATATGAACACGGGGCAAGATGACACATGCATTCTTTAACAAATACTTCCCACACCATAAGATAAATGCCTTGAAAAGACAAATCTCCACCTTCTCCCAGAAAGATAGTGAAACCTTTTATCAAACGTGAGAGAGGTATAAGGAGATGTTAGCTAGTTGCCCTCACCATTGATATGAGAGTTGGCGCTTAGTAAGCTATTTTTATGATGGTCTAATCCCTAGAGAACGCCGGTTTGTTGAGACTATGTGTAATGATGAGTTTATAAGAAAAGACCCTGATGAGGCATTTGAGTATTTAGATAAACTAACTGAGAAATCTCATACATAGACTGGACCAAATGCCTTGGATAGAATTGATATGACACATCCCACTTCTTCTAGCAAAAGCCTACACCACTTTAGGGAAGAGGATAGCCTTAAGGCACAAGTTGAGCTATTAACTAGACAGATGGGAGCCTTAATAGCCAAAGATAGCAAGACGATGTATTCAGTAGCCCAGCTAGAACCCCAAGAGTGTCCTGTGTATGGTGAGATAAGGGGAACATATGAAGAATAATGCAATGCATTAGAGACGTACCAGAAGCCTTATAACCCATATCCAGATACCTATAACCCTAGTTGGCTGAACCATCCCAATCTTAGTTGGAGACATGACATCAGCCTATTCAAGCACCACCACCTAGAGGTTATAGTGCCCCTTAGTATTATACATCTACAGTTCTTAAGCATTCCCTAGAGGATAGTGTGCAAGCATTTGTGCCTAGAATAAAACCAATCAAAGGATTGAGTCATTGATAGCTTAAGTAGCTGAAGACCATAAGGAAATTAGGAGTAAAATCTCTAAATGACTAATGTCCTAAGTGTGCAAGAACAAGGAAAATTCATATCTCAGACTCAACCAAATCCACAAGGGCAACACATAGCACAGACTCATCATGAGGTATCCAGCATAAGAGGTATTAATTCCATAATCACTAGGAGCGGTAAGGAGGTAGGCTTGCAGGATACTCCCAAAATCACTAGTGCTAACACATCTCAGGAAGAATAAGTGCCACATTTCCAATTAGGGTACCTTTTCCTCAAACACTTAACAGTTTTCATGTCGAGAAACAACCACAGGGTGATGAAGAGTGTCATTACTCATATATGCTAGAAATAGTTTTACCGGAAATAGCTTCTTTAAAATATGACTCAAATCTTCCTAAACTAGAACTGCTCCCAAAGAACCAAAAAAGGAGAAAAATGAAAATTAAGGCTCAATTAAAGATGATCACTGAGAGATTAAAAATGAGATTGAGCCAAGTTTTTCTTATGGATAACCAAAAATTTCAACAATCTCCATATCTTAGAGGATCAATGGATAAACTGCCACAACTAGTCAAGAATATTGTCCCATGCCTTCATCAGTATGCTAGATGGAAGCCATCATGAACAACTTAAATGGTTACGTCTGGCTGAAGACGTTAAACTTAGCAATAACGGGGAGAAACCCTTGTATATACATTTTATTTTATTTTATTTTATTTTATTTACTTTAGTTTTATTTTTATTGTTTGCATGAGTGTTTATGCAGAAGTTAGCACAATCTACACAGCCACACAACTAAAGTCTCACCAGTAGGAACCTGATCAACTCTGCACCTGGTAGTGTTGTTCCTTAACCCTTTTTCTTTATATTTATCTTACATTGAGGACAATGCAAGTTTTAAGCGTGAGGTTATATGCATGTGCATGATAATACCTATCATAAATATATTTTACTCCATTTTAAAAAAACAATTGTTTTGTTTTATTTTTAGTCTTTGATAGTTAAACATAAGTCCAATGATAATATTGTTTATTTTAGGAAGAAATCTTAGAAACTATAAGTCCTTTAATGTACTTTTATCTGATGCTTGGAGTAGTTTATCTATGTTAGACTCGTAAGCACTTAATTATAGGTTTTTAGCAGTGAAAGCCTAAGTAGTTAGCAAAGTGACTAGTTGAAGAAATTGCATGTCGATGAATGACTATTTGCTTAGATATCTATCCTGATTTGCTTGTGTTATGATGTGTGGTATGATTAAAAATAAAAGAAAAAGTCTATAAAGAAAGAAAATAAACCACATATAACCGATAAGCATGAAACTATCCATGGGTGAGTATTAGGACCACCATGAGGAGAAATGCTACCTTAAAGGGTAGGTGGGTTGAGAAAAGAAAAAAAAAGAGACAATAAAATAAAAAGAAAAATCATACCATACTGAGCACATAAAAGTAATTACATAGCTTAATTGAGATATCTAGGTTGGTTTGACCCATCGATCCTAATTTTTAAACGAAATCATTGAGTTGGCTTACCTAGGAATCAAGCTGGGAATAAACCTTTACATACACACACTGTGAGTCTGGCTTAGATGATTTATTCAAGGTCTTGGATTTGAGTTACGTTGAGTACTTTGAAGGTTCTCTCATTTCATTACTAGGAAATCTTTCAAGATAAAATTATGTGAAACTATTTGGACTATTGAGTCCAGAAATACTACATTTTTTGAAGAGACTTTTCCTTGTAAGGAAAGACAAAGAACATAATCTCTCAAAAGAACTATTGATAATATCAAAGAAAGTGATCAGGTTGACGAAGAGTCAGATCAACATGAAAATGTTAAGGCAATTGAACATAGACGTAGCAAAAGAGCTAGAACGTCTAAGTCATTTGGACCCGATTTTTTGACATACTAGTTAGAAAATGAGCCTCAAAGCTATAAATAAGCAATTTCTTCATCGGAGGCACCTTTGTGGAAATAAGCAATCAACAGTGAGATTGATTCCATCCTAAGAAACCATACTTGGGAGTTGGTTGATCTTCCTCCAGGTTATAAGCCACTGGGCTACAAATGGATATTCAAACGGAAGATGAAACCGGATGGATCAATAGATAAGTAGAAGACAAGACTTGTCAAAAAAGGTTATAGATAAAAGTAAAGCCTTAATTATTTTGATACCTATTCACCAGTCAATAAGAATGCTCATAGCCATAGTAGCTATATTTGGTCTTGAAATACATCAAATGGATGTAAAGTCGACATTCTTAAATGGTGAACTAGATGAAGAGATTTATATGGAACAACTAGAAGGTTTCAATGTTACTGGACAATAACAAAGGTGTGTAAACTTGTAAAATCCTTGTACGGATTAAAACAAGCATCTAAACAATAGCATGAAATATTTGACAAAGAAATGTTGTCAAGTGAATTCAAATCAACTCAAAAATGATATGTCATTGTGTGTCTCTACATAGAAGATATGCTGATAATTGGTAGTAATCATGAGATGATTCTGTCTACCAAGAAAGTATTAACCAACAATTTTGATATGAAAGATTTAGGAGTAGCTGATGTGATCTTAGGAATTAAGATTTCTTGAACATAAGAAGGGTATATATTATCTCAGACTCATTATGCTGAGAAGATACTTGAGAAATATAATAAAAGAGATCTAAATGTGGCTAGAACTCCTGTATACCTAACTCTTTATTTATCAAAGAATACTGGCTCAAACGTATCGCAGCCAGAGTATTCGAGAATCATCGGAAGTCTGATGTATCTCACAAATTGCACACGACCTGATATCGCTCAAGCTATAAATAGGCTTAGCAGATATACAAGCAATCCAGGACATAACCACTGGAAAGCCATAGTAAGAGTTTTAAGGTATCTGAGAGAAACTTTAAAATATGATCTGCATTATACGATATATCCTGCTGTTCTAAAGGGATATAGCAATGCTAACTAGATATCTGATACAATGGACTCCAAATCTACGAGTGGATTTATTTTCACACTTGGTGGTGCAGCCGTGTCATGGAAATCATCGAGGCAAACATGTATTGCCCAGTCTAATATGGAATCAGAGTTCATAGCATTAGATAAAACAGCGAAAGAAGTGGACTGACTTCGAAATTTCCTGGAGGATATTTCAAATTGGCCCAAAACCGGTGTCAACGATAAGCATATTTTGTGATAGTCAATCGGTTATTGGAAGAGCCCAAAATACAATGTATAATGGTAAGTCTCGACACATACGTCGCAGATATAATACCATACGACAACTGCTCTCAAGTGGCATAATATCAATCGATTATGTGAAATCAAAGGAAAACCTAGCGGATCCACTTACTAAAGGTTTACCTAGAGAGCAAGTTGAGAAGTTATTAAGGGGAATGGGTTTGAAGCCTATAAATTAAGAATTGTCACTGTGGAAACCCAACCTAGTTGATTGAAGATCCCAAGATCTAGGTTCAAAAGGGAAAACTGAAACTTTATGCAATTCAAAACAAGCACTGTAGATTTTTATTTATGCAATTCAAAACAAGCACGGTAGAGTTTTATACTCTTTCACATTCCTATAATGACACAAAGTGCTGTTTGTCAAGGTAAGGATAATTAAGGCTTTTAGTGATCACTATATTTGGATAAGAGTTCTAATAGGGGATAAAGACAGATTGCCTATTTAAAGAAGATCATCTATTTCAAGTAAAAAGTGAGGCCGTTGTAGTCACTGCATTTTTGCATGTAAGTCCCTATGATGAGTCTCATTTAGAGGCACTGCCTTTTAAGTTGCAGAAGTTGCAGGAAACGGACGTCGGAAGGGAAGAGTCAAGAATTGAAATTTTTGTTGGACTTAATTCGTTTGTTTATGCTTCGGGATTGCTTGTTGGACTTCCGTTTTAAAACACACCCTTGGCCCAAACCCCCCACAAACCACACACCAAGCCCATCTCACCCAAGCCCAATCCAAGAAATATTTAAAACATATTTAAAAACAAAAATTAAATTAAATTAAATTGAAACCAATTAAATTGAAATTAACTTAAATTAAATCCAATCAAAATCCAATTAAATTAAATTCCTAATTTAAGCAAATCTTTTCCTAATTTAAATATATTGCCCCACCAAAATACAATTATCCTTTCTTTTTTTTTTTTAACTAATTAAATCCATCCCTAATATAATTGATTTGTTTCCTTTTCAAAACCCATGCATAATCCAAATTGACAACTATAAAAATAACACAAAATGCAACCCTAAGGCTAGCTAATGCCCACCGCACAAACAATAAACAGAAAAAAAATAAACTCCTTCTTCTCCAAATGCCCTCAGCCATCTTCACGCACTATAAGCCCACGATCACATTCCTTATTCTTCACGCTAAACTCCTTGCTTCTCCAGATGCCACTAGCCACAAAGCCCCCCACTCACGTTACTAGCACACACTCAACGCACCATATAAAGCCACGCTAATAATGTACACCATCCCCGCGCCACTGGCCACTGCCCACTGAACAAGTACATTCACGCCACTCTCAACAAAGACATCCCATTCTCGTCCCTTAAGCCTCATTCTCTCTGACCATAAGCCCACGCTCACAACATACAGCCCTAAGCCACGCATAAACGACACAGGCTTAAGACTCAAAAAACACACCAATAGATACACGGCAACACTACCACACGCAGACCGACTCACCAACAGCCCATACTACAGTATATGCGTACTAATGTCACCCTAAAAACTGCCCAAAACAGTCCCCGAATTAACCCAAAACTAAAACTGCACCTAAAAACTACCCACCAAAATTGTCCTCATACCGTCGAAACTGCACTGCCTGAACACCGAGAACTGCACTTCTTTGACCCCTAAAATTGCCCAAAACTGCACTTAAAAAACTGCCCAAAATAGTCCAAAAAATACCCTCAAAACCATAGTAAAATGAAGTGAAAACAGCGACCCAAACAGCAAAACAGTGAAGAAAAAAACGTCAAACCGACGAACCAGAAAAGTTGTGGAGTGTTAGCCCTTCCAACGGCCTTGTAACGCACTTCCAAAAGTCGACATAAACGGTTAGACCTGAGGGCACCTTTCTTATCTATTTTCATTCATTTCGTAATTATTTATTGAATTTTCTTCGCATGAGAGTCGTTGGTTAATATGTGTTGTGGTTATTGGATGAATGGAAAATGTGTTGTCTCTCGTGGTATATAGGATGGAAACCCAGACATAAATTTTATTGCCGAATCCGAATGAACGGTAGTGCTATCTGTACTTGGGAGACAACTCCACGTACCACTTGAGTAAACGGCACATATTTTGCTTTATTTTATCTTGTGTATTTATTATCCGCATTTTATATTCCGCCATTTATTTTCTGTAAGTTATTTGTTTATGTATTGATGATATAATGCGCATGGGCAAATCAAGTTGGATTAAAGGTCCTCCATTTTGAGGGATAAAAAGCCTAAGGGTTACCTTTGCCACGACGTTTTGCCGTGCCGAACGAAGTCTGTTTGATTGAATGTGAGATATGTTCAATCGAGCATATGAAGTCCTATATTGTTGTCTTTATTTTTATACATTGTAATGTAATGCGCATGGGCTTATTATGTTGGTCTAAAGGTTCTCCATTTGGGGGAAGAAAAGCCTAAAAGGCTACCTTACCATGATACTTCGCCGCGCCTTTTATTATTCCACCATTTTACTTTGTGTACGTTATTTTTTTTATGTATTGATGATATAGTTCACATGGGCAAATCAAGATTGGATTAAAGGTCTTCCATCTCAAGGGATTAAAAGCCTAAAGGCTACCTTTACCACGGCGTTTTGCCGCGCCGGACGAAGTATGTTTGGTTGAATGTGAGATATGTTTAATTGGGCATACGAAGTCCCATATCGTTGTCTTTATTTTATATGCATTGTAATGTAATACACATGGGCTTAGTATGTTGGTCTAAAGGTTATCTATTTAAGGGAAGAAAAGTCTAAAAGGCTACCTTTACAACAATATTTTGCCGCGCCTTTTATTATTCCGTTATTTGCTTTTATATGTCATCTCCTTGTATACTCATGCATCATATTGCAAACGCATGGGCAAATCAAGTTGGATCAAAGGTCCTCCACTTCGAGAGATGAAAAGCCTAAAGGATACCTTTGCCATGATATTTTGCAGAGCCGAATAAAACACGTTCGATTGAACGTGAGATACGTTCAATCGGACACTTGAAGTCCTATATAGATGTGCGCATATACTGCATCTCTTTTTTCCACCTTTATTGTCTATCTTCTTTTGCATCGCATCATGGCACGTTTATTTTAATGTATAATTGCCTCTTTAGTTATCTCTTTACATTATGCACTTAATTGCCTCTCTTTAATGTGCATGCTTGTACAATTATTATTTACTTGCATTTTCGTATTCATAAATATAATGTGATTATGAAATTGTATGCTTGCCGTTAATCTGATTTACCTTTATGCATGCAAACTTAGAAGTAGGTTATATGCAAACTTAGATATGAGCTTTATTTTCATGCATGTGAATTTATAAATAGAATACTCTTGGAAATATATGTTGCGTAGATTCGGTTAAGTTATTGCATAAATCATTTCATTACAAGTGGCATAAGTAAGGGACCATTCTGAACCCAACGATTTGAGGTCTTCCCTTGCGAGGGGTGAGTGCGGCCTTAAATCATTTTCCCGGTTCACACCGAGTGGTGACTCCATGTTATTTCTCCGGTTTAATCCTCCCGCGGGCTATTCCGTATTCCCAACTAGGCCGCGAGCCTGGAACACGTCGCCAATTTCTGTGTCCTACAGTCGTTTCCTTGGGATTTTTTAATGGCTGAATTCTCTAAAGTACTTGATGAATCCACGACCAATGTTTATGGCCGAAATAAACACAACCGTAGAACGAAAAATGGTAGAAGTAAAGCTGTGTGTTGGAAATTGTCTTGGTTTACACCAATGGTAGAACAGTTCAAGACTATAGGTCACTAGTTTACCAATTAAATCCAATTATCATTCACTAGGAAAGGTTCAAAGCGAAAGCTACTTATTTCGACGCAGTTTTATTTCATGGAAACTCTCTTAAGTGTCTGCATTAATATTTAGAGAATTGTGGGGGATTGTTGTAAATTCTCTACATATTTGTAGTGTAAGTATATGAGGGTCATCTCCCTTAAATAATGTCTTATGGGAAAGACACAAATATGTAGGGACATGACTTCTAAATTGGAAGAATAAGTCTATTGGCTCTAAAAGATATAAAGGAAGGGGTATAGCCATTAGGAGGGATACTCCCCAAACCAAAGGGTGCCCTCAAAGGCACCCTTCCATGCCTATATATAGGAGCCTTGGTTTCATTCCTAATAATCCATAAATTTATACAAGTCATTTTGCATTAGAGTCGTTTAACAAATAGAAAGAGCTTCCTTCATATTTCTTGTTCAAGATCTTGTGAAAGGAGTGCCCCTTCTACAAGAAGTATCCAAGCCAAAATAAATCATCTGTTGAGTACCGAGGCGGGGCTAATAAGTTCTTAAGGATAGAGGGTACTCGACTTGGATTCAGTTTCATCATCACATAATCTAAATATTTTACAGGTTTTTCTAAATCCTTAAATATGTATTAATCCTAAAATTATATGGTTATTATTTATTAATTTTATTGAATTGTATATGTTAGAAATTGAATTATAACACATCTGTTTTTATACAGAACACCCAATTAATACCTCCATCATACTCTTCCAATCCCCATATCAAAGATGAAAACAAAATACACACCTACAACAGTAACCCCTCACATTCACCCTACAATAGATCCAAAAAAGACACCTATGTAAAAGAAAAAAAAAATCCCAAATAGCATACACACGACACCCCCATCTCACAAACTAGTGCACATATAGACTCACTCAAAATACCCACACTGCCCTCAACCACCACCTCAATTCCCATCATACTAACCCATCTCTCTCCCTCTAAGCCACCCACTATAAAAGCCAAGCCTGAAAATCCTCAATTCGATCAACTCATATTATAGCTAATCCATCTGCCAATGTGTTTGACTTTTATTGACGAGTGATTTTAGTTCCAGGGGTAATTTCAGAATAATGCTTCCGGAATAATCCTCCTCCAACTGTGAATTTGTTTGGTTATGGGGGACCAAAAACAAACTTAGCAGGAAATGAAACGAGCACAAATTCGACAGATAATTTACGTGGTTCAACTGAATAGATCCAACCTACGTCCACGGGCACAAAGTAGATTACTGGTTTTATTACTGAACCGAGCTCGACCGACCTCTTTTTCAAGTGTGGTCAAGTGATACCGAGCTGTTTGCTTAGTGTATTTTTACAAGTTGTGCTTAAGTGAGATTTTGCTAACCCTTAAAAATGAGATTACCTTCCCTTTATATACTAAAAAAATAACATTATTCCCATATCTTTATGACCGTGGATTTCCTGCCGATTGATGGGCTCTCTGCCCCAATTGCCTCGCCAAAAGCAAACCTGCCATCTGACACTTCATTAAATCATTATGTTTTGGGCACTGCCACACTTATTAATTATGAAGGTAGCCTGTAAAGATCTTTCAGGCGGTGGTACATGTCAAATGGAAATGTCCAAATGGTCATGGTCACGCGTCGGATGTCATGAGGATGGCCAAATATTGCGTCAAATTAATCCAACTACTTTCGGCCTGTCCCATAATTTTCGAACTCATTCTTTCAATCCAGAAGGAAAGATGTGACTAAACCGAGCTACCGGGCTATGGTGGTCGGGGTCGGCTATGATGTTGTCGGCCTCTAATATCTACACTTTACTATATCCTTGGGTCGACCAACATAGGGAGGCCAGGTCTGGTACCATGCCTGGTCGAAGATTAATCAATACCCTCAGAATATATGTCCTCCCAAAAAAATAAATTCCCTTTCTGTCTTTGCTGAGCTGTTCAAAAAACTTGGTCACAAAAACCATCATCAACATCTGTCCCCTAGTTCTCGATTTCAATGAGTGTGCGAGTTGGTACCAGAAACTATAAAGTCGGGTTAGTGCTGATCAATTGGGTGGCGATTGCCTCTAGGAGCCACAAAAAAATATCTCTGCTATCAATCAGGTCATCCCCATCATCTTTATTTGTTCGATTTATTAAGAGTTATGCTATCCGTTCAAATGATCACATAGCTTGAAGAAAAATACCTTATTTACCCCTCTGGTAGCTATCCCTCAGAAATTGTAAACCATTATTTCTCCATAAATGCCCATCAAATCATATTCAGGTTTAATTTGGTCGTGACACTTATTGAGCATCCACGACCCTCCCGCCAAAACCAAAATAATCAACCGTTTAAGGGGCAGCTGAAGAGTTTTTAATCTTGGCCGCTTATTGCAATTTCAGTAGATGGAACTTGAAAGTGACATGCGGAGCATATCCGAGGCCTATCTCTTTGATATAACAGCCAGAAATGCCCCGAGCTGTCTACAAAAATGATAAACATCACATATTTCTCTCTTTTACGAAAACTAGTTTTTCCGGAGCGAAAGATATTTCTTCTTGACTTTCTGAGATCAATAGACTTCAAGATCGACCAGACCAACTCTCCATACAAACTCTCGAATCAAATAAGTCTTCTGCTCGACCTCCTTCAATTTAACTTCTGAGATTTTTCGTGTTTATTTGTTGCCTGCGAAGGTTTATGTACTTCTGTTTGGCTGTTCCTCATGCTTTTATCATGCTTGTTGTGTTTGCACATTTATTTTGTATTGTAAATGTGGGGTTGAAATATATAGTGTGGTTTGCAAGTTGGTTGGGTGGTGTAAAATACATGTGTTTATAGTTCGAATGGTGGTTTTGTTAGGGTTGGTGCTCAGAGTGCCACTTCGGATCGTATTTATGTCCGATTCATGAATACGAATAATTCATTTTTCCATAATATTACTTATTTAATAGTAGCACCTCTTATCTTTTATATACATATTCGATCTAATTACGATTAGATATCTAATTATGACTAGATTGAAACTAAATCTCATTTAGTGATACGTGTATATTAGACAAAGACCCTTGGATTTAGAATGTAGTGCGTAGTTATAACGTTGCTTGCTAGTGACATTGGGAAGCGTCACTATAAGTTGTATAGCCTTAAATAAAGTTTCTAGTCAAGATTTACTAACGCGGGTCAGTTAGTAAAATCCGTTGAGACCAGTACATTTTGTATATCATGACTTGGTCCAATGGTTTATCCCAATGAACCATGAGTCTCGAAAGACTAGTATAGACATGTAGGTGTTTATTTGATAAACACTGAATGACTCACTGAAGATTACCTATAGATGGTACACCAACGTCAATAGGAATCTTCTCCAATTGAGCGAGCATAGTGGTCTTTTGACTTGAGATATCATAATGGATATATGAGTTATCCTCCATACTTTGATGGTAGTCACGTCACCGATCTATTTAGATCAGACCTCCGCCTGTTCGTTGGGTGTCGACTGATGCTCATGATATCCAGTACGTATCAAGATAAAATCTGTCAATACTGTGTACAGGGAATAGGTTTCCTACACGTGTTTGCGATCTAGTAAATCCATGGCCATGGTATAACTTCGGAAGCGAGTTTCGAGTATTATTTAAAGGTCATAAATTTGAAAGTCGACTATATTATACCATAAAGATTTGACGTTCTTATCTATATCCTAGGTATAATATGGATATCATGTGACGGAGGGATTATACGTATGAAATGACCTCGATTTACATAGTTTTGCGAGATTATCCGCGATCGTCATAATTCATGAGTTGGTGAATTATGGACACGAAATTAGATTTCGTGATGGATAAACTTAAACTTAGAGAGTCCCACTATATGAAGTGTACTCGTTGAGCACTTGGGCAACGCTTTATGAATAATACAGATTATTCATAATACTTCACCGGATTAAATGAGTTAATTCGAATCGTTTAAACGGTTAAATGAAAACACAAGCTTTAGGGAATTTTGGTCAATTAATAATTAATGTGTATTTATATTTGATACAAAATTTGATTTGATACATATTAATTAATTATCAAATGAGACTTTGACATATTTCATTAAGATATGTATTTATTATTTAATGTAAATAAAAATACATATATAATAATAATTAAATAAATTAATTATTTAGATATTTAAATGTTAAATATTTGAATAATTAAATGATATTCATTTTCATAATTGTTATGAAAAATATTCAATTATTATTGGTAACAAGTGGCATATTCATTTAAGTTTGAAGTTATCAAATTGAATTTGAAAACTTAAAAGCATATTAAATTTTTTTTCAAAATGACAAAAATGCCCCTCACCCCTAAATTTCGGCCATGTGCATATTTAAAGGGAAAATATGTTTTCTCATTCATTAAGCTTGTCTTGGCCAATTTTCCACCATTTTTAGAGATATTCCAAAATTATTTTTGAGAAAACCTTGAGAAAAAGTGAATAAATCAAGAAGAAAGCTTAAGGAAATTTGAAGATTTTGAGGTAATCTTTAATATTCTTAAGCTTAGAAAGTTTGTTTCTTATTCTTGAGTATCTAGAATTGTTCTAGGGTTGCTTTTTTATTTTGGGGCTTTTTGATTTGGAGGATGGATTTGGAAGCTCGATGTATGTGTGAAGTTGGATTGGATGATTTTAGTGTAATATTAGTTCAATTTTATCATTTGATGACTTGTTACCATTCTAGAATGTTATGACCACTCTTGGAATGTCTAGAATATTTCTTAGGTGCTTCATTGGTGGTGGCTTGGATTGATGTTGTGATTAATGTTAAGAAAATTGGATTAAAGCAAGAAATATTGATATTTTTGGTTTCTGGATCAGATCTGGAAAATTGGATTTATGGTGATGAAAATTATGTCATATAAATATATTAGATGTGTTTAAGGTATTAGAACAATTTCTGAAAATTATTTCAGAGTTGAAATATGCGAAAATGGTGAAAAATGACGTTACCGGGTGACTTTTGAGCCAACCGGGTGACGACTGCCCAAACAGTGAGTTGGTCACTATTTAGGCAGCCCATGAACTGCCCTAGTACTTTCGGGGCTGACCTGGGAAACCTTCATGTGCATTGGGTGGTTGGTTCGGTAAAAAACATATTTTATACCATTTTACGGAAAAACATTTTTCATAAAAATTTCGCTATGTTTCTTAACTACTTATGTTGTTATTTGATATCAAATAAATATGTTTAGGTGAAATATGAATGAATTATTCATATTGGATATTGAATACTTCATGCGGTAATTTAAAAGTTTTAAAATTACGATTTCACCTGAACCGTGAGCTTCCTCTACGTCCGCGCTAAAATCCCAACAAAATGGTATCAGAGTACGTCTGATCCTTCATCTATTACATTTGTCATGCTTGATATATGATATATAATCCAATTTTGATGTTTGCATATACATGTAATTTAGATATTTCTTGACTTTTCGGTTCTACGCTAACGGGAAACGTAACAGAAATTTAACGATTAAGTTAAGTTATGTTTTCTAAGGTAGAATTGAACTATTTAGAAGTTGATCTAGATTTAACTCTGTATTTGATGTAGAGTAAAGTTTTCTTTAGGAATATCCCTGCTTAAATAAGGCAGTAAGGTGACATATATTGGATGCATGTTTATTAGTCCACCTTGTCAATACGGTTTATGGGTATCTTTCTATGGCCACATCCGAGAAAAAGCCAAAGCAGTGAGGGTGTAGTTGATAGAATTTTATCGATGCCAGATGTATATTTGATACTAGACAAATTCAAGTGAAAGTGGAAATCCTGAACATGCCTAAACTGTCAGAACTATATCGGCAGCTTGAGTTTGTCATTGGCAAGTGAAGCCTTGATACGCCTCCTTGTGAACGTGCCAAAGCTATCATAACGAGAAACGGTCAGGACCAAAATCAGGAGTCACGGTGAGTGTGTGTTTGATAATTATGACCCATATCATCACTATTTGTACAGAACATGGTGTTGTTGTACAAATTAACTTTGTGACAAAGGAAATTGCTCTTTTATCATTTGTAATTGGATTACCAAGATATATAAATGATAAAAATCTATATGATTAGTACCAGATTAATAAGATATGAGACAGTATTAATCCACGTAAGGTTTAATCATTAAATATCCCTAGTCGTAGTATTATCGAGACTGGACATCGATAATGCGGAATAGACTAGTATTACACTTGTGCGCATTATGGAAGGGTAACGGCATAGTTCTCGTATATTTAGGTATTGGATACTCATGCAAGTGTAATAGGAGGTTGTGTTTACCGATGAAACGGAAATAGCTTCGCTCTGGATAGACTCCTCGGAATCCCATTGGTAGTATGACTATGTGTCTATGGGAGTCCGAATCAGGGTAGGTGTATTTGGTCTTAACTTGAGACTTGCATCGTTAATACTTGCGACAATCAGTATACTTTGGTTTTGGTCGTCCGGGGCTTTAACAGGTTCTGTGTACACCTCAAGATGGAAGTATCACTTCAGTCATTTGGAGATGATGATCACGTAGGATACGGAACTAGCACTCCTGTATGCTTCAGCTATCGGGATAATGTGACAAGGTCATGATTATCCGATAATATAGACTAGTTACCAGAGATCTGATATATGCTTCATACGGGGCAGACACAATTCCAGCCCCAGGCCTAGTATGTGACATCCAATACTGGATAGTAATACGTAATACTACGTATACTACGTCTGATAAAGATTATATATTCCGTTAAAGAATATTTCTGGAGAATTGGGTAGGCACGATGCTTTGCTAAAAGCCAACCATGTCTTGTAAATTGGTAAGAACGTGGTACCGGGTACGCATGTATTTGGATAGTCTGATGATCATATTTACTGCCAACATATCCAGGGATCTCTTGCATCGCATCCCGAAGATTTACCGATGATGCTTGCCACGTACAAAATTAATCTGGGATTAATTAAGAGAGAATTAATCTGGGATTAATTACGGCAATAAATTAATCTGGGATTAATTAAAAGAGAAAGAATTAATCTGGGATTAATTACGTCGAGAATTTATCTGGGAATAAATTCATCAAAGAGGGATAACGCGATTAATTTGGAATTAATCGGTAAAGTAAATTTAATAGTTAAATTAGATTTCACTGTTTAATTTATTTAATTGGGCTAAAATAATATATTAGATATATTAATTGAAATTAGATTTCAATGCAGAATTAAAGTTGGATTTTAATTCAAGCGAACGAATTAATTTGGAATTAATTCGCGAGCAACTACCGTAATAATTTTGCTAGACATTATTATTTAATTAAATTAGATTTAATTATGTAGCGACGGAAAATTCGTTTAATCGGATTAAGTGAACCCGAGCCCGAAGTGTGTGGAGCAAGCCACTTGAATTTTGAATTAAAGTGGATCCCACCAACTTACATCACATGTCTATCTAGTGTCAACTTGAGTGATGGAAGTGGTTGGAGGCATTAAATGCCATTTTTCCCTCCAACACTTTGCCTTTGCTTTTGGTAAAAATATATACACACTTTTGTGAGTTGACTTAAAAAATTGGTTTTAGAAACAAAAACACAAAACTCTTCTCTCTCTCTTTTCTCTACCTTGGCCGAATGGCCTTGGAACTTCTTGGCCTAATGGTCATGCTTCTTGGCCGAATGGCCATGGTTCTTGGCCGAATAGTCTTGAACTAGGCCGAATGGCCTTGCCTCATCAAGGCCGATTGGATCCCTCTCTCACAAGACGAATATTTCTTCTCTTGGAGGGCGATTTTTGAGTTTATTTTGTTCTAGCTAGCACTTAAAGGATTCATGTGAAGGTGATAGGGACACTCACCCGAGAGTTTGGAACTTGATCTCAAGCTCGAAGCTTCCAACACATCCAGCAAAGAAGGAAAAATTTTGAACTCAATCCGATCAATGTGAGTATTCCGCAACTCCCTTTTGATTTATTCACATAGAAATCACAACTTAGAGATCTTGGCATGTTCTAGGAACAATAACAATGGTATCAGAGCGATCTAAGTTTGATTTGGAATTCTAGGGTTCATAGACTTTAATTTGGGAATTTTGTGTTTGGAGCTTGATTTTCCTAAATTGATGACTTGGTTCAGCTTATATGATGTTGAATTGGATTTGTGCGTTGTTGGATTTGTGAAATATTGATTAGATCAAAAATCCCCAAATCCTTAGCTTGGCCGAATTAATACCCTAGGAAAGCTCATGGGAATTTTGAAATTTGACATATTAGATGTGTTGTTGGCATGATAGAAATATTGAATGTTGATTTAAATTGGATTGAAATCAAATTGAATGATTTTTGTATACCTAAGCCGTGAGCCTTGATGCATCTTATAAGATTGATTTTTTCTTCAATTTATGTTAGACATGAATTGGAAATGTAGAGCATGATTAATTGAATTAATTAGTGTTTTGGAAGCATTAGATTAATTAATTAATTATGGTAATTACACTTGAATTGAATTAATTTGTAATTTGGAATAATGAATTAATTTAATTATTGTATTTGGGCTTAATGGGCTTGGTTGGGACAAGTTTGGTTTAGGATAATTGGTTGGATCCAATTGGGCCTAAAATCATTTCCATAAAGTCCAAATATGATAATTGGGCCTTTAAAATTTTAATTGGGCCTAAAAGACACTTTTAAAAGTGTAATTATTTAATTTAGAATTAAAAATGAATTAGTATTGAATATAGTTTAAATTGGATTTAAAATTATAGTTCGATATAATTCAAGAATATGTACTTTGAGTATTTATTCTTAAATGAGTTGGACTCGCGTAAATCAAATCGTTGTTTGAACATTGGATGGTCATTAATCAAAGATTAATTAATTGGATTAGATTTATTGATAACATACTTCATGTGAATACTTGGATGTATGTTTGAATAATATATATCGGATGGATATTGAAGGGTGGGGGTAATTTTGGAAATTATTGTAATAAATTTAAAATTTATTAAATTGAACCTGCGTGTCCAGCCTATTACCTATTTTCTCATTGTATTTCTCTTCTCACCTATTCCCCTTAATGTAAATGAGGTTTCTTTAGAAGTATTATGTAATTGGGTAGAAGTCGGAATAGTGCTAGCCGAAGAGATGAAAGAAAGAGATTTGTTCTAGGAACAAATTCTATTATATATCCATCCGCATATCATTATTAATTGTATCGCGCCTTATTATGCTTTGAGAATGCATGCTTAAGGGTGTATGATGAGACCTAATCAAAGATAATAAATTGGTTGCCAATTTACGCAAAAACCCTCAACAAATATTAAGTATTTTCCTTCCATTGAGTGATTCATTCTCAAGATCCAAGATTGGCACTGGTTTGTTGGCCAAAGTCAAGACCTTTGTCCATCGCGGATGTGTTTGAATCATGAAGGCTTTGTTCCATATCGTACGCCTTGGGCAAGTTATGATTTGTTGGCCAAAGTCAAGGTCACTTCTTGTTCATCGGCCTCGATTACGAAGGTTTCCTACTGTCAATGGGTCCCACTTAACTGAAATCCTTAAGCTTGTTGTGCCAAAGCCAAGGCTTAGTTGATTCAGAGGAAAATGTTAGGAAAATATATTGGATATATTGGCATATATATTATATATATGTTTCGGACTTGGAGGTCCACCTACTGGATCTAGGAATTGGATGAGATCCAATTGATCTTAGAGATCTACCTAGTTAAATTTTATACAACTTGTTGGCCAAAGTCAAGGTTGTGTATCTTTTAATGGGATCCTAGCCCACTAGGAAACTAGGTTTCCCGAGTACTCCACAGAAGGTTAGAGGCTCGCCGAAAAATAGTGGGAGCCAAGTATTAAATTTGCAATTTCGTTTAGATACTTTCCAATACGCGCTCATTTTATTTTTCATCATTAATTATTAATATAATAGTTGGACTAATATTTAATTGTTGTTTTAATTAAATAGTTGGACTGTATTCAAATTACTTCATTTGTAGTTGGTTATATAATTGGATTATAGTAATCAATACATTTGAATGTAACCAATAAATTTTATTTGATTATATAGTTAGACTATAGTAATCATTATATTCGATTGTACCTGAAATCGTTGATTGGATAGTTAGACTATAGCAATCAAGATGACTGAAAGATTAGCGTCAAATGACATAATCTTGGGGAAAATGTCTTTAACGGCTTTAATTTTCAGATTGGGAGTAGAACCTCACGATAGTCATGGGAGCTGAGAAGTTATTCTATTTGATAAAGAAACTTCACGAACATGAGCCCGGATTTGAGAGTATGGTAGAGCATGAGCTTAGGAAGACTCAATGTGATGATAACTTTATTGCTCAATCTGTTATTGACAGCCAAAGCTTCTTAATAGAACATATCCTAAGTTGTCTACCTAAACTGTGGCAAACGGGGTCACTAGAAGTGTGACTGTCGTATGGACAAGGCAGACATGAAGGAAATGAAGGCGAGACAAGGTTCAAGCTTCAAGAATATTTTTTATAAACATGTTCACTGCTGGTATTAAAATTTTATTTTTGATACTAGATGTGGTACATGAATATATGTACTGATGTGTGGGATCTGCTGATAAGTAGGAAACTGGCTTCAAATGAGATGGACTTACAAGTCGGAAACAGGACGAGAGTAACTATTTTGGCCGTAGAAACCTAAGTTTTGGAAATGCCATTTGGGCATGTACTTAAATTAGGAGACTGTTATGATGTATCTAGTTTAACTAGGAACTTTATCTTTATATCTAGTTTAACCCGTTGAGGGTATACCTTTATATTCTAGAACACTAAGTGTTTTGTTTATAAAGATGATATTGAGATAAATACATTAGATGTGAATAACAGTATTTATATGTAGAATATAAATTAATCTCAAACATATAACATGACAAACAAGTAGCTCAAACTGAATTAATCAGATGAGACTTAATTGTGGCATTGTTGTCTGGGACACATTAACAAGACTCGAATATCCACACTTTCGAAGAGTGGGTACTAGGACGGATTTGATTCTAATTCAAATAATGTCTACGAATCTAGTTTATTAGGCAAAGTGCCTAAAATACCTTTTACTTGGTAAAAATGTAAGAGCCACCGATCTATCAGCCTTCGTTCATAGTGACATAAGTGGGTTCATGTCTACCCAGGCTAGAGGTGGATATGAATACTTCGTAACCTTTACGGATGTGGCATCGCGTTACGGTTATGTGTATCTTATGAAACACAAGTAAGAAACTTTTGAGTAATTCAAAGAGTTTCGACACGAAGTATCAAAATAAACCGGTAAGAGTATTAAAACATCACGATTGGACCGTGGTAAAATTACTTAAGCAATAAGTTTCTTGATCATTTGGTATTTATTTCATAGTGGACTCCGCTCGGAACACCTCAATTTGACGGTGTGTTCGTGTTGGTGACTATTAAGGTGTCCCAAGATCATATAAGCATGAAATAAGAATGAATAATCAAGAAGGGTGGCAGAATCATACTTACAACGATCGGATGTGATGAGATGCTCAACAAAAATTCCTCCTTTCTTCTTGATGAATATTCGGCTAAGGAAGAAAGTTTGATGTTGAAGATGAATAAGATCCACAAGATCCAAGCTTTGAGAAGGAAATCCAAGCTCCAAGATCGGTTCCCTATCACCTTTGTTTGATTCTCCAAGTTTGTGCTAGCAAGATTGACCAAAGAAAATCAAAAGAAAATTTTCTATTTTTCTCTTCAATAGTTTCGGCCAAGATGGGTTCCAAGAGAGAGAGAGAGTTTGATTTTGTAAATCTTGAATTATTATACCAAAAGGTGTTTTCAAAAGTGGTATATCCTTTTCCAAAAAATCAACTCACACTTTTCCCTCCATTTTGGCAATAATGGCACTCAACCACTTCTATCATGAATAGTGACTACAAGTCACTATTCAAAAAGTGACTAGACAACCATCACATATCAATGACAAGTGATGTGACTTGCGATGTGATTTGAGATGTGACTTGCGGTCGCACGCGATTCAAAATCGGAGTAGCCGCACAAACATATTTCGGGTTCGGTTTTGATAATTCTAAATTAACGAGTTTTCCGATGCATCGTAAATAAATCCAATTTACTATTCACATCGCTGGTGAATTAATTCTAAATTAATTCGAGTGCCCAAATTAAAATCTAATTTTAATTCCGCGTCGAAATCCAATTTTGTTTAATATATCGAATATATTATTATATCGATTAATTCCAAATCAATCTTTCTCTCTCCTCAACCAGTACTTTATCCTAAATAAAATTTCTCCGTATTTAATCCCATATTAAGTTCGAATCAAACGTCATCGGTGAATCTTCAGGAAGCGACCCAAGAGATCTCCGAATATGTTGGTAGTAAATACGGTCCTCGGACTATCCGAACACGTACGTACCTCGTACTACATTTTTACCGATTTACGAGAAAGGTTGGCTTCTAGCAAAGCACCACGCCTACCCAATTCTCCAGAAATATTCTTACTGGAATATACGATATTTATCAGGTGTAGTATACCGTAGTATAGCGTATTGCGATCCAGAATCACATGTCACGTGCAAGGCCTGGGGCTGGAATAGTGTCTGCCCTGTACATATCGGATATCAAGCAACTAGTCTCTTTGAATCAGATAATCATGACCTTGTCATATTATCCCGATGGTTGCAACACTATAGAGAACCAGTTCTGAATCCCTGCGTGATCATCATCTCTATATGTCTGAAGTGATACTTCTGTCTTGACATCACATCCAATACACTACGATTCCTAATGAACCCAGCAGAGGTGTACACAGAACCTGTTAAAGCCCTGGAGAGCCAAAACCAAAGTTTACCGATTGTCGTAAGTACTAGCGATGCAAGTCTCAGGTTAAGACCAAATACACCTACCCTGAAGTGGACTCCCATAGACACATATACATACTACCAATGGGATTTCGCGGGGTCTATCTAGAGCGAAGTTGTTTTCCGTACCATCAGTAAAACACAACCTCCTATCGCACTTATATAAGTATCCTATACTTAAACATATGAGAACTATGTCATTATGCCCCCACAACGCGCACAAGTGCAATACCAGTCTATTCCGCATTATCGATGTCCAGTCTCGATAATACTATGACTAGGGATATTTAATGATTAAACCTTTATGGATTGATACTGTCTCATATCATCTCCATCTGGTACTAATCATATGGACTTTTACCATTTATATATATCAAAGTAAATGAATCGTAAATCGGTAAAAGGCGATTTCATTACTACATAGTTAATTTTGTACAAAAAACACAATGTCTTTTACAAACAGTGACGATATGGGTCATAACTGTCCAACAATCTCCCACTTGGCCTATAGCCAGTCACTCAAGCATCTAATACCTGAACTATGTACATGTCGCTTAAACTTTTACTGAGGAATCGCTTTCATCAGCGGATCTGCCATGTTGTCATCTGATGCGACCTTCTCGACCTTCACATCGCCACGATGTATGATCTCACGTATCAGATGGAAATATCGAAGAACATGCTTGGATCGTTGATGAGACCGTGTTCCTTAGTCTGCGCTAAAGCCCCGTTATTGTCACAATACAATGGAACGGGCTCAACTGCTAACGGAACTACTCCTAATCCAATTATGAATTTTCGGATCCAACTACTTCCTTTACTGCTTCAGCTGCAGCAATGTACTCCGCTTCAGTTGTTGAATCGGCAACAGTCTCTTGCTTGGAAGATTTCCAGCTCACTGCTCTGTTATTCAAACAAAATATGTACCCTAATTGCGATTTACAATCGTCTTTGTCGGTTTGGAAACTTGCATCGGTATACCCAGTTACCTCAAGTTCTCCATCTCCATAGATTAAAAAAGCATCCTTAGTTTGTCTAAGATACTTTAGGATATTCTTAACCGTCATCCAGTGACCTTTATCTGGATCGGCCTGATAGCGACTACACATGCTCAAAGCATAGGAGACATCAGGTCGAGTACATATCATGGCATACATGATCGATCCGACTGCCGAGGCGAACGGTATCCGACTCATATTGTCTCTCTCATCTCGAGTTTTAGGAAACATGTCTTTAGATAGATAGACGCCATATGACACAGGCAACAATCCTCTTTTGGACTAATCCATGTTGAATCTATTCAACACTCTGTCAATGTACGTACTCTGGGAGAGTCCAAGCAGCTTTCTAGATCTATCCCGGTAGATCTTTATTCCCAGAATAAAGGCTACTTCTCCCAGATCTTTCATGGAGAATTTCAATGAAAGCCAAGCTTTCACCGACGTTAGCATGGGAATGTCATTACCTATTAGCAATACATCGTCAACATAAAGGACAATAAAAGTCAGTGTTCTCCCACTAACCTTCTTATATACACAAGGGTCATCTTCGTTTTGAATGAAATCATATTCTTTTATGATCTCATCAAAATGTTGGTTCCATGACCGCGATGCTTGCTTCAGTCCATAGATGGACCGATTTAACTTACAAACCTTGTTTGCAAGTCTAGGCACGATAAAATCGTCAGGCTGTTGTATATAAACATCCTTCAAAAGGTTTCCGTTAAGGAAAGTGATTTTAACGTCCATTTGTCATATCTCGTAATCGAAATATGCAGCAATTGCAAGCATTATCCGAATGGATTTAATCATTGCAACGGGTGAGAAAGTTTCATCGTAATCGACACCATGTCGTTGACGATACCCCTTCGCTACAGGCCTAGCTTTATACGTTTGTACGTTGTCATCCATGTCAGTCTTCTTCTTGAAGACCCATTTGCATCCAATAGGATTTACGCCTTCTGGGGCATCAACCAGTGTCCAAACTTGGTTAGTGTACATGGAATCCATCTCGGACTTCATGGCTTCTTGCCATAAAGCGGAATCGATATCTTGTATCGCTTCCTCATACGTAGCCGGTTCATTATCCTCAATGAGATTGATATATATATAAGGTGAGATCAGGTACCCATACCTCTCAGGTTGTTTCCTGACTGTCTCCGACCTACGCGGTCCCTGCGTAATAGAAGATTGTGGTACAGTCTCATCCCTAATGGACTGTTCTTGTTCCGTTGAGGATTCTATGCCAGGAATAATATCACTACGATTTTCATCAAGTTCTACTTTCCTCCCACTAACCACTGCATTTAGGAATTCCTTCTCAAGGAAAAGCGCATGTAGAGCAACAAATACTTTGTTCTCTCATGGGTGATAGAAGTAATATCCTTTGGTTTCCCTAGGATATCCTACGAAAAGGCATTTATCCGATTTGGGTTCAAGTTTGGTACCTTGCAAACGCTTGACGTATGCCCAGCATCCCCAAATCTTCAGGAACGAGAAACCCGGTTTCTTTCATGTCCATATCTCATACGGAGTCTGATGAACAGACTTTGACGGAACCTTCTTCAAAATAAGAATTGCACTGTTTAATGCATATCCCCAAAAGGAAATAGGTAGCTCACTGCGACTCATCATAGACCTTACCATGCCCAACAAAGTACGATTTCTCTGTTTGGACACACCGTTTAATTGCGGTGTTCCAGGAGGAGTCCACTGTGAAAGAATACCATATTTTTTCAAGTAATCTAGAAACTCATTGCTCAAGTATTCGACACCACGGTCCGACCGTAATGTCTTAATACACTTGCCTGTCTGTTTTTCAACTTCGTGTCGAAACTCTTTGAATTTCTCAAAAGTTCCTGACTTGTGTCTCATGAGATACGCATAACCATAACGAGATGCATCATCTGGAAAGGTTACGAAGTATTCGTATCCACCTCTAGCCTGGCTAGACATGGGCCCACATACGTCACTATAAACAGGGGCTAACAGTTTGGTGGCGCGTTCACCTTTACCGCTAAAAGGTGATTTAGGTATTTTGCCTAATAAGCAAGATTCGCAGACGTCATATGAATTTGGATCAAATCCGTCCAAGTACCCACTCTTCGAAAGTGTGGATATGCGAGTCTTGTTTATATGTCCCAGACGACAATGCCACATACAGGTTTCATCTTTGTTACTCATTTTGAGCCTTTTGTTTGTTATATTATATGTTGAGATAAATTTATATTCAAAATATAAAGACCATTATTTACAACAGCAGTGCAAATTTCTACATCATTTTTATATAAATAACACCCAGTGTTTCTAAATACAAAAGTATACCCACATTAGGTTAACATAGATACAGAAATAATATTCCTAGTCAAACTAGGTACATAATAACAGTCATTAAGTTCAAGTACATGCCTTGAGGGCAGTTCCAAAACAAAAGTACCCACGGCCAAAACAGCAACAGGTGTTCTGTTTCCAACACGTAGATCAATCTCTCAATCTGTAGATCCTGCACATCAGTACATATGTGAGTACCACAACCAGAATCAAAAATCCAATTTTTAAAACTAGAAGTAGTCATGTTTATTTCAATAACAAACATACCTGAGGCCGGTGCCTTGCCCGCCTTTGTCTCATTCTGGAGTGCCTTGTACTCGCGGCAGTCACGCTTCCAGTGACCCCGCTTGCCGCACTGGAGGCAAACATCCTGAGATTTGTCATTTGGCTTCCCAGAAGCCTTTAACGATTTGGCCTTGCCCTTTCTTTTATGCTTCTTTTTCTTCACACCTCCAGTTGCCTGGAGCCCAGCCCTCGGTGTTTGAGATGTCGAAGCAAAGTGCGCCTCGTGCTTGTTTCCTTTGAGAAGCTCCTTCTCAGCTTCCTTGAGAGTAGACAATAACTCTCCAAGAGTATCATCAGTGTTCATCAAATTATAGTTTATGATGAACTGTCTCCAGAAGTCGTGGAGAGATTGCAAGACCATGTCTATAGAAATCTCAGCCTCAAAGACTATCCCCATAGTAGCTAGCTCATCTATGTCATCAATCATCTGTGCCATATGGGACTCAACAGACATGCCTTCTGACAGTGAATGGAAGATTTTCCTAACTAACTCATATCTTTGCGACTTCTTATTAGATCGATGAAGATCTTGCAACCTCGCCATCATGTTATAAGGATCCAAGTCCCTATTTTGTCGACGGAAATGCTGAGTTATTGAAGCAAGCATAATAGACTGTGCAATATCACAATCATCGCTGTGAGTCTTCCAAAGCTCCAACTCAAGTGTCTGATCAGGTGTGGGTTTAGGCCCAAGAGGTGTCTGTATGGTGTAAAACAGCCTCTCGGCTCCAAGGACTATCCGTAGATTCATCTCCCAATTTGCAAAGTTTGTGCCCTTAAAGACATTCTCGCCCATGATAATGTCTCGGACATTTCCCTTTCCAGTCATCTTGACTACGATAGTTCAACTATCTAGTCAACGATTTTTTGGTACAGTCTAACTGTTACAAGAAAAATAACATTATATTAGTCCAACTAATAATATAATTTTGATGAAATAATTTGAAAGCGCGTAAAGCTAAGTATCTGAATGAAATTGCAAATTCAATACTAGCCTCCCACTATTTTTCGGCGAGCCTCTAACCCTCTGTCGAGTACTCGAGAAACCCAATTTCCTAGTGGGCTAGGATCCCGTTAAATAACACACAACCTTGACTTTGGCCAACAAGCTGTATGATATTTAACTAAGCAGATCTCGAAGATCAATTGGATCTCATCCAATTCCTAGATCTGGTAGGTGGACATCCAAGTCCGAAACATATATACAATACATTTTCCTAACCTTTTTCCTCTGAATCAACTAAGCCTTGGCTTTGGCACAACAAGCTTAATGATTCCAGTTAAGCGGGACCCATTGACATGGAAGTTTCGTAATCAATGTCGATGGACAAGAAGTGATCTTGACTTTGGCCAACAAATCACGACTTGGACAGGACACCGATATGGAACAAAACTCTCATGATTCATCCGTAATTGACAAAGGCCTTGACTTTGGCCAACAAACCAATGCCAATTTTAGATCTTGAGTAAGAATCACTCAACGGAAGGAAAAATCAATTAATATTATTTTGAGGGTTTTTTTACGTAAATTGGCAACCAATTATTATCTTTGTTAAGGTCTCATCATACACCCTTAAGCATGCTTCTAAAACATCATAAGGCGCATAAGTAAACTAATAGCGATATGCGGATGGATATATAACAACTTATTCCTAGAACCAATCACTCAATTTCCTCTCCCTGGCTAGCACTATTCTTCTTCTACCTAATTATATTACAATAATAGAAACCTCATTAACATTGAGGGGAATTAGGTGAGAAGATAATACAAAGAATCAATAAGAGAGAAGGCTGGACACGCAGGTCCAATTTATAAATTCTAAATTTACAACAATTTCTAAAATTGCCCTTTCCCTTCTAATATCCATCCGATATACACTATTCATTCATCACATCCACATATATTCATTCAAGGCATGTTATACAACCAATCTAATCCAATTAATTAGTCTTTATTAATGTGACCATCAATGTTCAAACAATGATTTGATTTTGTGCGAGTCCAACTCGTTTGAGAATAAGTACTCAAATACGAATTCTTGAATTATATCGAACTACTCGTTAAATCTAATTTAATTCGTACTCAATACTAATTCGTTTATTTAATTCCAAATTAAATATTTACACTTTTTAATGAGCTTTAACGACTTAGATTCCAAATCTAATCTTATCGGGTCTCAAAGCCCAACTAACATCCAATGTAAGTTCAATTAAAGTCCGATGGGCTTTCAATTGATTTCATAAGGCATGGGCTTTGGTCAATGTGGGTCAAACCCAATTACCAAGCCCAATTGAGGAATCACCCTCATTTGCCAAGAAACCAATATCAAGCCCATAAGGCCCAATTAAACCTTTAAAGCCCATTTTATTATATTTGGACTTAATGGAATGATTTAGGCCTAATTTGGATCCAATCCAATTGGCCTAAATCAACTTGGCCCAACCAAGCCCAGTATATGCCCAAATATAACAAATTCAAGCCCAATTCAAAATTAAGCCCATTAATCAAATTTTAATATTCCAAATTTTAAAATTCAATTAACTTAAGTGTAAAGTCATGATTAAGCCTTTTTAAATCAATCTTTCCAAAACATTAATTTAATCTTTTAATCATGCTTTTATCATAAACACATGTCTAACATTGTTTCATGAAAAATCAAGTCCATATCATGCCATCAAGCTCTCGGCCAAGGTAGGGTTTTTATGTCCGATTCCGTTTTCAATCCAATTGATATACAAATCAACATTTCTCATATGTTTCAAGTCATCCAATGATTAAAGAAACAAAAAATACCAAGAACCTGGGGAGTCCAAATTTTGATCCAATCACATCTCATTATATCAACATACAAGCATACTCAACCATCCAATTCAATCAAAACATGCTCAAATTGATTTTCCCCAAATTTTACCCTAATAAATTTCATGCTCATTTAAGCTCTAATACCATTGTTGGTGACTATTAAGGTGTCCCAAGATCATATAAGCATGAAATAAGAATGAATAATCAAGAAGGGTGGTAGAATCACACTTATAACGATCAGATGTGATGAGATGCTCAACAAAAATTCCTCATTTCTTCTTGATGAATATTCGGCCAAGGAAGAAAGTTTGATGTTGAAGATGAACAAGATCCACAAGCTCTAAGCTTTGAGAAGGAAATCCAAGCTCCAAGATCGGTTCCCTATCACCTTTGTTTGATTCTCCAAGTTTGTGCTAGCAAGATTGCCAAAGAAAATCAAAAGAAAATTTTCTATTTTTACCTTCAATAGTTTCGGCCAAGATGGGTTCCAAGAGAGAGAGAGAGTTCGATTTTGTAAATCTTGAATTATTACCAAAAGGTGTTTTCAAAAGTGGTATATCTTTTTCCAAAAAATCAACTCACACTTTTCCCTCCATTTTGGCAATAATGGCACTCAACCACTTCTATCATGAATAGTGACTACAAGTCACTATTCAAAAAGTGACTAGACAACCATCACATATCAATGACAAGTGATGTGACTTGCGATGTGATTTGAGATGTGACTTGCGGTCGCACGCGATACAAAATCGGAGTAGCCGCACAAACATATTGGGTTCGGTTTTGATAATTCTAAATAACGAGTTTTCCGATGCATCGTAAATAAATCCAATTTACTATTCACATCGCTCGTGAATTAATTCTAATTAATTTGAGTGCCCAAATTAAAATCTAATTTTAATTCCGCGTCGAAATCCAATTTCATTTAATATATCGAATATATTATTATATCGATTAATTCCAAATCAATCTTTTTATCTCCTCAACCAGTACTTTATCCTAAATAAAATTTCTCCGTATTTAATCCCATATTAAGTTCGAATCAAACGTCATCGGTGAATCTTCGGGAAGCGACCCAAGAGATCTCCAGATATGTTGGTAGTAAATACGGTCGTCGGACTATCCGAACACGTACGTACCTCGTACTACATTTTTACCGATTTACGAGACAAGGTTGGCTTCTAGCAAAGCACCATGCCTACCCAATTCTCCAGAAATATTCTTACTAGAATATACGATCTTTGCTAGAATATACGCTATACCGTACTCTAGCTTATTGCGATCCAGTATCAGATGTCACGTGCAAGGCCTGGGGCTGGAATAGTGTCTGCCCCGTACGAAGCACATATCGGATATCAAGCAACTAGTCTCTTTGAATCGGATAATCATGACCTTGTCATATTATCCCGATGGTTGCAACACTATAGAGAACCAGTTCTGAATCCCTGCGTGATCATCATCTCTATATGTCTGAAGTGATACTTCCGTCTTGACATCACATCCAATACACTACGATTCCCAATGAACCCAGCAGAGGCGTACACAGAACCTGTTAAAGCCATGGACGACCAAAACCAAAGTTTATCGATTGTCATAAGTACTAGCGATGCAAGTCTTAGGTTAAGACCAAATACACCTACCCTGAACCGGACTCCCATAGACACATATACATACTACCAATGGGATTCCCGGGGTCTATCCACAGCGAAACTGTTTTCCGTACCATCGGTAAAACACAACCTCCTATCGCACTTGCATAAGTATCATATACTTAAACATATGAAAACTATGTCGTTATGCCCTCACAACGTGCACAAGTGCAATACTAGTCTATTCTGCATTATCGATGTCCAGTCTCGATAATATTATTACTAGGGATATTTAATGATTAAACCTTTATGGATTGATACTGTCTCATATCATCTCAATCCGGTACTAATCGTATGGACTTTTACCATTTATATATATCAAAGTAAATGAATCATAAATCGGTAAAAGGCAATTTCATTACTACATAGTTAATTTTGTACAAAAAATACAATGTCTTTTACAAACAGTGACGCTATGGGTCATAATTGTCCAACAGTCCGAACAGAGAAACTAAACTTTGTTAGACATACTAAGGTTAATGGTGAGTCGCTCTGAGCTGCCAATTTCCTTCCGAGGATACACTTTAAACACTACAATACTTATTTTGAATAAGGTTCCATGAAAATCTGTTAGACAGACTTCATATTAGATATAAACAGGAAAGAAACTAGGTTTTCTCATTCCTTGGGAATGCTGGGCATACGTTTGGATGATACCAAACTAGAACCCAAATCAGATAAGTGCCCAATTTATAGGTTGTCCTAGGGAAACCAAAGTATAATACTTATACAACTCACAAGAGAACAATGTAATTGTTGCTCTCCATGCGGCATTCCTATGAGGAATTCCTATATGCAGTGGTAAGTGGGAAGAAAGTAAAACTCGATGAAAATCAGAGTGATACTGTTCTTGGCACCGATTCCTTAACGGAACACAAACAATTCATCAGGGATGAAACTGTACCATAATCTTAGAATACATAAGAACCACGTAAGTCGGAGAGAGTCAGAAAGCAACCTAGGAGGTATGGATTTCTGATCTCACCTCATAAAGATATCAATCTTAGTGAGGAAGTCGAACCGACTACATATGAGGAAGTGATACAAGGTATCGACTCCCTATTATGGCAAAGTGCCATGAAGTCTGAAATGGATTCCATGTATACCAACCAAGTTTGGACACTGGTTGATGTACCAAAAGCCATTGTGCCTATTAATACTATATGAGTTTTCAAAGAAGACATACATGGATGGCAATATATAAATGTACATAACTAGGTTTGCACAGAAAGGTTATCGTCAATGACATAGTGTCGACTACGATGAAACTTTTTCACTTGTTGCCATGATTAAATCTATTTGGATAATGCTTGCTATTACTGCATATTTCGTTTACGAAATATAGCAAATGGACATCAAAACCGCTTTCCTTAAACGGAAACCTTTTGGAGGATGTTTATATACAACCTGACGATTTTGTTATACCAAATACATGCAAACAAGGTTTGCAAGTTAAATCGATCTATTTATGGATTGAAGCAAGCATTGAATTCTTGAAACCATCGTTTTGATGTAATCATAATGGTATATGATTTATTTCAAAACAAAGATGATTCTTGTGTATATATGAAGGTTAGTGGGAGCACACTGACAATAATTGTCCTATATAATGATGATATATCATTTCTTGGAAATGACATTCCCATAATATTATCGGTGAAAGCTTGGCTTTCATTAAAACTCTTCATGGAATACCTGGCAGAAGCAGGCTTTATTCTAGGAATAGATATATGCTGGGATAGATCTAGAAAGTTGCTGACAACTCTCCTAGAGTTTGTATGTGCATTGAAATATATGTACGCGACCTAGTGTCTCATATGTTTTGAGCATATGGAGCCACAATCAGGCCAATCCAAGTGATGGTCACTGGATTGAGATTAAGAATATCCTTAAGTATCTTAGATGAACTAAGGATGCTTTCTTAAACTATGGAGAAGAGAACTTGAGGTGACTGGGTTCACTGCTGCAAGTTTCCAAACCGAAAAAAATGATTGTATGTCATAATAAGGGTACTGTACGATTTGAATAACAGAACAGTGAGATGGAAACCTTCCAAGCAAAAAACCGTTGCCGAATAAACAACAAAAGCAGAATATTGCTGCAACTCAATCAGCAAAGGAAGCATTTTGGATCTATATAATCCTAATTGGATTAGGTATGGTTCTATTAGCAGCTGAGCTAGACTACAGCACAGGCTAAAGAATCACGGTCCCATCAATGATCCAAGTATGTACTTCAACTGAATCATCTGATTCGTTCGATCATTCATCGTGGCAATGTGATGACCGAATAAAATACATCAGATGATGACATTAAAAATCTGCTGACGAAAGTTGTTTCTCATCAGAAATTTGAGCGACCCGTACATAGTTCAGGTTGAGTGATTGGCTATAGGCCAAGTGGGAGATTGTTGGATAATTATGACCTATATCATCACTAATTGTACAGAACATGGTGTTGTTGTATAAATTAACTATGTGACAAAGGAAATTCCTCTTTTATCATTTGTAATTGGATTATCGAGATATATAAATGATAAAAGTCAATATGATTAGTACCAGATTAATAAGTTATAAGACAGTATTAATCCACGTAAGGTTTAATCATTAAATATCCTTAGTCCTAGTATTATCGAGACTGGACATCGATAATGCTAAATAGACTAGTATTATACTTGTGCGCGTTATGGAAGCGTAACAGCATAGTTCTCGTATATTTGGGTATTGGATACTCATGCAAGTGTAATAGGAGGTTGTGTTTACCGATGAAACGGAAATAGCTTTGCTATGGATAGACTCCTCGGAATCTCATTGGTAGTATGACTATGTGTCTATGTGAGTCCAAATCAGGGTAGGTGTATTTGGTCTTAACCTGAGACTTGCATCGCTAATACTTGCGACAATCAGTATACTTTGGTTTTGGTCGTCCAAGGCTTTAACAGGTTCTGTGTACGCCTTTTCTGGGTATACTGAGAATCGTAGTGTATTGGGTGTGATGTCAAGATGGAAGTATCACTTCAGTCATAGGGAGATGATGATCATGTGGGATACAGAACTAGCATTCTTGTATGTTGCAGCTATCGGGATAATGTGACAAGGTCATGATTATCCGATAATAGAGACTAGTTACCAGAGATCCGATATATGCTTCATACGGGGCAGACACAATTCCAGACCCAGGCCTAGTATGCGACATCCAATACTGGATCGTAATACGTAATACTACGTATACTATGCCTGATAAAGATTATATATTCCGTTAAAGAATATTTTTGAAGAATTGGGTAGGCACGGTGCTTTGCTAGAAGCCAACCATGTCTTGAAAATTGGTAAGAACGTGGTACCGGGTACGCAAGTATTCGGATAGTCCGATGACCGTATTTACTGCCAACATATCCATGGATCTCTTGGGTCGCATCCCGAAGATTCATCAATGATGCTTGACTCGAACAAAATTAATCTGGGATTAATTAAGAGAGAGAAAATTAATCTGGGATTAATTACGGTAATAAATTAATCTTGGATTAATTAAAATAGAAAAAATTAATTTGTGATTAATTGCGTCGATAATTTATCTGGTAAAAGTGTGTATATACTTTGCCTTTGCTTTTGGCAAAAGTATATACACACTTTTGTGAGTTGACTTAAAAAATTGGTTTTAGAAACAAAAACACAAAACTCTTCTCTCTCTCTTTTATCTACCTTGGCCGAATGGCCAAGGAACTTCTTGGTCGAATGGCCATACTTCTTGGCCGAATGGCCATGGTTCTTGGCCGAATGGTCTTGAACTAGGCCGAATGGCCTTGCCTCATCAAGGCCGATTGGATCTCTCTCTCCCAATCCGAATATTGCTTCTCTTGGAGGGTGATTTTTGAGTTTATTTTGTTCTAGCTAGCACTTAAAGGAGTCATGTGAAGGTGATAAGGATACTCACCCGAGAGTTTGGAACTCGATCTCAAGCTCCGAAGCTTCCAACACATCCAACAAAAAAGGAAAAGTTTTGAACTTAATTCGATCAATGTGAGTATTCCACAACTCTCTTTTGATTTATTCACACACAAACCACAACTTAGAGATCTTGGCATGTTCTAGGAACACTAACAGTATGATTGACAATGAGTTATCTAACTAATGAATATACGTAGGCGAGTTCATGCCAAAGCTATGAGTCGAAATATATTCCCGGGGTCCACTTCTCACTACAGAATTCGATTTAATTATTGAACTTCCATTTTCCGTTAAGGATTACAGTATTACATAAAATAGTTGGAGACACCACTGGGTTAAAAAACAATAATTAAAGCAGTGCGTAATATTATGAAAATTTCTGCTATAGTTTTCCTTTATTTTATATTATTGATAGAATTTAAACTTCTTATCCACTGCATGCATATTATTTGAATATATTTTCTGAATTTATTTATGGTTGCGTATTTCTAGAATAGGTTCTAGAATGTTCGTAGACTTGGATATGTTAGATTAGTCAAAACCAATAGTGTTAGTGTTCCTAGAACATGCGAAGGATCTAATAAGCATGAAAGTGGTGATAAAGATCATTATAAGTTGCGGAATATACTTACAATGAACATATTGGAATTTAAAATTTTGAGAAGTGATCTCCAAGATCCAACCTTTCAATGTTGATTCCAAGCTTTGAGTTATTTCCCTATCACCTTTGTTGATCTTTGAAGTTCTAGCTTTGAATGATTTTGCCAAAAAATCAAAGAGAGGATATGTATGAAGCTCACGCCCAAATGGATAATCTAGGGTTTGTGTTTTGAGATGTGTTACCAAATGAGAGAGATAAGGCTTTTGGTGAAAACCAATTTACCATTTTCACCTAAACAAGGTGGTTGGGTAAATGATTTCACCAAAACCATTCCAAGATGGTTGGGAAAGTTGGTGGTTTGGCATAAATGCCAACCACACTCCCAACTACCACATGTGAAGTGGGCCCCATATTTTGAATTCAAAATTCAAACAGTTTCTACGAATGTTTGCCGCGGCTCGGATCCGTTTAATCCGAATAAACGAATTTTCATCACAAATAATTAAATCTAATTTAATTAAATAACGACGCCTCGTAAATATATTACGAATGTTGTTTACGAATTAATTCTAAATTAATTTGTTCGCATGTATTAAAGTCCGACTTTAATTTCGCATTGAAATCTAATTCCAATTAATAATTCGATATATTAATTTTAGCCTATCATTAAATTAAATAGAAAAATCAAATTTAACTATTAAATTTGTTTTATCGATTAATTCCAAATTAATCGCGCTCTCTCTCTTTCGAACACATTTAATCCCAGATTAAATAATGCCTCAATTAATCCCAGATTAATTTTCTCTCTCTTAATTAATCCCAGATTAATTCTAATTTAAATCAACTGTCATCGGTGAATCTTTGGGAAGCGACCCAAGAGACCTCTGGATATGTTGGCAATAAATCCGGTTATCAGACTATCCGATTAAGTACGTACCTCGTACTACTTACTAACCGATTTACAAGACATGGTTGGCTTCTAGCAAAGCATCGTGCCTACCCAATTCTCCAGAAATATTCTTACAGGAATATACAATCTATGTCAGGTGTAGAATACGTAGTATTGCGTATTGCGATCCAGTATCAGATGTCACATGTAAGGACTGGGAATGGAATAATGTCTGCCCCATACGAAGCATATATCGGATCACAAACAACTAGTCTCTTTAATCGGATAATCATGACGTTGTCATATTATCCCAATGGTTGCAACATATTAGAGTACCAGTTGTGTATCCCTACGTGATCATCATCTGCATATGACTGAAGTGATACTTCCATCTTGACATCACATCCAATACTCTACGATTCTCAATAAGCCCAGAAGAGGCGTACACAGAACCTGTTAAAGTCTCGGACGGCCAAAACTAAAGCGTAATGATTGTCGCAAGTATTAGCGATGCAAGTCTCAGGTTAAGACCAAATACACCTACCCTGAATCGGATTCCCATAGGCACATTGCCATACAACCAATGAGATTCTGTGGGGTCTTTCCAGAGAGAAGCTGTTTCCGTACCATCGGTAAACACAACCTCCTATCACACTTGCATAAGTAACCAATACTTAAATATATGAGAACTATGTTGTTATGCTCCCACAACGCGCACAAGTGCAATACTAGTCTATTCCGTATTATCGATGTCTAGTCTCGATAATACTACGACTAGGGATATTTAATGATTAAACCTTAATGGATTGATACTGTCTCATATCTTATAATCCGGAACTAATCACAAGGACTTTTATTACTTTATGTTTAAGGAATCCAATTACAATATGATAAAATAGCAATTTCCATAGTCACATAGTTAATTTGTACAAAAACCATAATGTCTAGTGACGCTATGGGTCATAATTGTCTAACAATCTCCCATTTGGCCTTATAGCCAGTCACTCAAGCATCTAACATCTGAACTACGTACATGTCGCTCAAACTTTTGCTGTGAAATAGCTTTCATCAGCGGATCTACAATGTTGTCATCTGATGCGACCTTCTCATCTTCACATCGCCACGATGTATGATCTCACGAATCAGATGGAAACATCGAAGAACATGCTTGGATCATTGATGAGACCGCGGTTCCTTAGCCTGCACTATAGCCCCGTTATTGTCACAATACAGTGGAACGAGCTCAGCTACTAATGGAACTACTCCTAATCCAATTAGGAATTTATGGATCCAAACTGCCTCTTTTGCTGCTTCAGCTGCCACAATGTACTCCGCTTCTGTTGTTGAATCGGTAACAATCTCTTGCTTGGAAGATTTCCAACTTATTGCTCCATTGATCAAATAAAATAAGTACCCAGATTGCGACTTAGAGTCGTCTTTATCGGTTTTGAAACTTACGTCGGTATATCCAGTTACCTCAAGTTCTCCATCTCCATAGATTAAGAAGGCATCCTTAGTTCGTCTAAGATACTTATGGATATCCTTAACCGCCATCCAGTTACCATCACCTGGATCGGCCTGATAGCGAATACACATGCTCAAAGCATACGAGACATCAGGTCGCGTACATATCATGGCATACAGGATCGATCCGACTGCCGAAGCGAACGGGATCCGACTCATGTTGTCTCTCTCATCTTTAGTTTTAGGACACATGTCCTTAGATAGAGTGACGCCATGTGACACTGGCAATAGTCCCCTCTTAGACTAATCCATGTTGAATCGCTTCAACACTTTGTCAATGTACGTGCTCTGGGAGAGTCCAAGCAGCTTTCTAGATCTATCCCGGTAGATCTTTATTCCTAGAATATAGGCTGCTTCTCCCAGATCTTTCATGGAGAATTTTAATGAAAGCCAAGCTTTCACCGACGTTAACATGGGAATGTCATTGCCCATAAGTAATACATCATCAACATAAAGGACAATGAATGTCAGTGTGCTTCCACTAACCTTCTTATATACACAAGGGACATCCTCGTTTTGAAAGAAATCATATTCTTTGATGATCTCATCAAAATATTGGTTCCAAGAACGCGATGCTTGCTTCAATCCATAAATAGATCGATTTAACTTACAAACCTTGTTTGCAAGTTTTGGCGCGACAAAACTGTCAGGCTGTTGCATAAAAACATCCTCCAAAAGGTTTCCATTAAGGAAAGCGGTTTTGACATCTATCTTTCATATCTCGTAATCAAAATATGCAGCAATAACAAGCATAATCCGAATGGATTTAATCATGGCAACTAGTGAAAATGTTTCGTCGTAATCGACACCATGTCGTTGACGATACCCTTTCGCTACAAGCCTAGCTTATACGTTTGTATATTGCCATTCATGTCGCTCTTCTTCTTGAAGATCCACTTGCAACCAATAGGCTTTACGCCTTCTGGTGCATCAACCAGTGTTTAAACTTGGTTGGTGTACATGGAATCCATTTCAGACTTCATGGCTTCTTGCCATAAAGCGGAGTCAATATCTTGTATCACTTCCTCATACATAGCTGGTTCATCTTCCTCAATAAGATTGACATCCACATGAGGTGAGATCAGAAACCCATACCTCTCCGGTTGGTTTCTGACTCTCTGCGACCTACGCGGTTCTTGTGTATTCAAAGGTTGTGGTACAGTTTAATCCCTGATGAACTGTTCTTGTTCCGTTAAGGATTCTGTGCCAGGAACAGTATCACTCCGATTTTCATCGAGTTCTACTTTCCTCCCATTAACCACTACATTAAGGAATTCCATTTCAAGGAAAACTGCATGTAGAGCAATAAATATTTTGTTCTCTTGTGGGTTGTAAAAGTAATATCCTTTGATTTCCCTAGGATAACCTACAAATAGGCATTTATCTGATTTGGATCCTAGTTTGGTACCTTCCAAACGTTTAACATATGCGCAGCATCCCCAAATCTTCAGGAATGAGAAACCCAGTTTCTTTCCTGTCCATATCTCATACGGAGTCTGTTGAACAGACTTTGACAGAACCTTATTCAAAATAAGTATTGCACTGTTTAATGCATATCCCCAGAAGGAAATAGGTAGCTCTGTGCGACTCATCATAGACCTTACCATATCCAATAAATTTCGATTTCTCCATTCGGACACACTATTTAACTGGGGTGTTCCGGGAGGAGTCCACTGTGAAAGAATACCATACTCTTTCAAGTAATCAAGAAACTCATTGCTCAAGTATTCTCCACCACGGTCCGACCGTAATGTCTTAATACTTTTGCCGGTCTGTTTTTCTACTTCGTGTCGAAACTCTTTGAATTTCTCAAAGGTTTCCGACTTGTGTCTCATAAGATACACATAACCACGAAGTATTTATATTCACCTCTAGCCTGGCTAGACATGGGCCCACATACGTCACTATGAACGAGGGCTAACATTTCGGTGGCACGTACACCCTTTTCGTTAAAAGGTATTTTAGGCATTTTGCCTAATAAGCAGGATTCGTAGACGTCATATGAATTTGGATCAAATCCGTCCAAGTACCCACTCTTCGAAAGTGTGGATATACGAGTCTTGTTAATATGTCCCAGACCACATTGCCACATATAAGTTTCATCTTTGTTACTTAATTTAAGCCTTTTGTTTGTTACATTATATGTTTGAGATTGATTTATATTCAAAATATAAAGACCATTATTAGCATCAACAGAACATATCTCAAAATCATCTTTATAAACAAAACACCCAGTGTTTCGGAATACAAAAGTGTACCCGCATTGGGTCAAAAAAGATATAGAGATAATATTCATAGTCAAACTAGGTACATAATAACAGTCTGAAAGTTTAAGTACATGCCCTGAGGGCAGTTCTAAAACAAAAGTGCCAACGGCCAAAATGGCGACCTGTGTCCCATTTCCAACGCGTAGATCAATCTCCCCTGAGGCCAGTCTCCTGCTAATCTGCAGATCCTGTATATCAGTACATAGATGAGTACCACAACCATAATCAAAAATCTAATTATTAAAACTAGTAGTAGACATGTTTATCTCAATAACAAACATACCTGAAGCAGGTGCCTTGCCCCTTTTTCTTATCCTTCATTTGTGCCTTGTACTCAAGGCAGTCACGCTTCCAGTGACCCCGTTGCCACACTGCAGACAGACATCTTGGGATTTGTCCCTTGACTTCCTAGAAGTTTTTGACGATTTGGCCTTGCCCTTCTTTTTCTTCTTCTTAATACCTCCAGTCGCCTTGGGCCAAGCCCTTGAGACTGAGATGTTGAAGCGAAATGCGCCTCGCGTTTCTTGCCCTTTAGAAGTTACTTTTTAGCTTCTCTAAATATGGATATTAACTCTCCAATAGTATCATCTTGGTTCATCATATTGTATTTCATGATGAACACCCACTCCAAGTGTCGGGGAGAGACTGTAAGATCAAATCCATCGAAGTCTCAGCCTCGAAGACAATGCCCATCTGTGTCAGCTGATCGATGTCAGCAATCATCTGTGACACATGGTGCTCAACAGACGCACCCTCTGACATACGAGCACGAAAGAGCTTTTTCTGTAACTAATATCTTTGTGATTGAAGATTAGATCGATGAAGATCATGCAACTTCGCCAACATGTTATAGGGATCCAATCATTTGTTCTGTCGACGGAATTGTCGAGTCATAGCAGCAAGCATAATGGACTGAGCAGTGGAGTTGTCATCGCTATGAGTCTTCCAAAGATCTAGCTCAAGCAACTGATCAGGTCCGGGGTTAGGCCCAAAAGGTCTCTCTATAGTATAGAGTAACTTCTCGGATCCCAGGACAATCATTAGATTCATTTCCCAGTCAGAAAAGTTTGTGTCATTGAAGACATTATCACCCATGATGATGTCCCGGACACTGTTTTTTCTTGTCATCTTAATTGTAATAGTCAAACTACTCAATTAATGATGTATGGGTACAGTCTAACTGTTACAAGAAAAACAATAAAATATTAGTCCAACTAATAAACATTTATAATTGACGAAATAATTTGAAAGCGCGTATTTGGCAAGTATTTGAACGAAATTACAAATTCAATACTAGCCTCCCACTATTTTTTCGGCGAGCCTCTAACCCTCTGTTGAGTACTCGGGAAACCCAGTTTCCTAGTCGGCTATGATCCCGTTAAATAACACATAACCTTGACTGTGGCCAACAAGTTGTATGATATTTAACTAGGTAGATCTCTAAGATCAATTGGATCTCATCCAATTCCTAGATCCGGTAGGTGGACCTCCAAGTCTGAAAAATATATATAATATATATGCCAATATATCCAATATATTTGCCTAACCTTTTCCACTGAATCAACTAAGCCTTGGCTTTGGCACAACAAGCTTAATAATTCCAATCAAGCGGGACCCATTGACTTGGAAAGCTTCGTAATCCATGTCGATGAATAAGAAGTGATCTTGACTTTGGCCAACAAATCACAACTTGCCCAAGGCATGCGATATGGAACAAAGCCTTCATGATTCAAACACATCCTCGATGGACAAAGGTCTTGACTTTGGCCAACAACCAATGCCAATCTTGGATTTTGAGAATGAATCATTCAATGGAAGGAAAACGCTTAATATTTGTTAAGGGTTTTTCGCGTAATTGGCAACCAATTAATTAACTTTGATTAGGTCTCATCATACACCCTTAAGCATGCATTCTAAAAGCATAATAAGGCGCGAGAAATAAATTAATAATGATATGTGGATGGATATCTCACAAATTATTCCTAGAACAAATCACTCTATTTCCTCTCCCCGGCTAGAACTATTCTAACTTCTACCAAATTACATAATACAATAAAGAAACCTCATTAACATTGAGGGGAATTGGTGAGAAGAGAATTACAAAGAGTAAAGAGATAAAAGGCTAGATACGCAGGTCCAATTAATAAATTCTAAAATTATTACAAGTTCCAAAATTGCCCTCACCCTTCTAATATCCATCCGATATACATTATTCATACAACACATTCATGTATTCATACAAAACATGTTATTCAATTAATCTAATCCAATTAATTAATCTTTGAATTAATGACCATCCAATGTTCAAACAACGATTTGATTTGTGCGAGTCCAACTCGTTTAAGAATAAATATTGTTAAGTACGTATTCTTGAATTCTATCGAACTACAACTTTAAATCTAATTTATTTGTATTCAATACTAATTCAAATTTAATTCCAAATTAAACACTTATATTTATCTATATGCCTTAAAGACTTGGATTCCAAATCCAATCTTGATGGGTCTCAAAGGCCCAATAACATCCAATGTAATCTTTGAATTAATGACCATCCAATGTTTTAAACAACGATTTGATTTGTGCGAGTCCAACTCATTTAAGAATAAATACTGTTAAGTACGTATTCTTGAATTATATCGAACTACAACTTTAAATCTAATTTATTTGTATTCAATACTAATTCAAATTTAATTCCAAATTAAACACTTATATTTATTTATATGCCTTAAAGACTTGGATTCCAAATCCAATCTTGATGGGTCTTAAAGGCCCAATAACATCCAATGTAATTTTAATTAAAATCTAATGGGCTTTTAATTGATTCTTAAGGCATGGGCTTGGCCATAATGGATCAAACCCAAAATGCTAAGGCCCAATAGGAATCACCATATTGCCAACAAATCAATTTAGGCCATTAGGCCCAATTAAATTATTTAAAGGGCCAAGTGATGTATTTGGACTTTATGAAATTGGTTTTGGGGCCCAATTGGATCCAGTCCAAAACTAAATTTGGTCCAAGCCCATTAAGCCCAAATACACACTTTTACCCCAATAAACTTTAAAAGGCCAATTATTATAATTTTAATATTCCAAATATTTTAATTATTATAATTAAAGTGTATTAGCCATGATTAATTAATTAACCTTAATATTTCCAAAGCATCAATTAACTAATTAATCATGCTTAAGTTAATCAATTTATGCTCAACACAAATTGAAGCAAAACATATCATTTTCATGCTCAACATGCTCTTTGAATTTAACATAAACATTATTGACTTTGATTCCAATCTAATCAAACCAACAATCAACATCTATATCATGCATTAAACACATCCAATGTTGTAAAAATTAAGGTGCAGTGGACTGTAGTGAATTCGGCCAAGTGAGGGATTTTTAATTTTTTGATCCAATCAAATTTTCTCAAATCTAATCATGCATAACTCTAAGTTATCATATTCTAAGCATACTCAAACAATCAATTTGAAGAAATCATGCTCAAAGCATAAAAACCCCAAATTAAAGTCTCAAGAACCCTAGAATGTTTCATGCTTAAAATTGGCTCATGATACCATTGTTAGTGTTCTTAGAACATGCCAATGATCTAATAAGCATGAAAGTGTGTGATAAAGATCATTATAAGTTGCGGAATATACTTACAATGAACGGATTGGAATTTAAAATTTTGAGAAGTGATCTCCAAGATCCAACCTTTCAATATTGATTCAAAGCTTTTAGTTGTTTCCTTATCACCTTTGTTGATCTTTGAAGTGCTAGCTTTGAATGATTTTGCCACAAAATCAAAGAGAGGATATGTATGAAGCTCACACCCAAATGGATGATCTAGGGTTTGTGTTTTTGAGATGTGTTACCAAATGAGAGAGAGAAGGCTTTTGGTGAAAACCAATTTACCCTTTTTCACCTAAACAAGGTGGTTGGGTAAATGGTTTCACCAAAACCATTCCAAGGTGGTTGGGAAAGTTGGTGGTTTGGCATAAATGCCAACCACACTCCCAACTACCACATGTGAAGTGGGCCCCACATTTTGAATTCAAAATTCAAACAGTTTCTACGAATGTTTGCCGCGGCTCGGATCCATTTAATCTGATTAAACGAATTTTCATCACTAAATAATTAAATCTAATTTAATTAAATAACGACGCATCATAAATATATTACGAATGCTGTTTACGAATTAATTCTAAATTAATCTGTTCGCATGTATTAAAGTCCGACTTTAATTTCGCATTGAAATCTAATTCCAATTAATATATCTGATATATTAATTTTAGCCCATATCGATAAATTAAATAGAAAAATCAAATTTAACTATTAAATTTATTTTATCGATTAATTCCAAATTAATCGCACTCTCTCTCTTTCGAACACATTTAATCCCAGATTAAATAATGCCTCAATTAATCCCAGATTAATTTTCTCTCTCTTAATTAATCCCAAATTAATTCTAATTTAATCAACTGTTATCGGTGAATCTTTGGGAAGCGACCCAAGAGACCTCTGGATATGTTGGCAGTAAATCTGGTTATCGGACTATCCGATTAAGTGCGTACCTCGAACTACGTGCTAATCGATTTACAAGATATGGTTGGCTTCTAGCAAAGCACTGTGCCTACCCAATTCTCCAGAAATATTCTTACAGGAATGTACAATCTATGTCAGGCATAGAATACGTAGTATTACGTATTGCGATCCAGTATCAGATGTCACATGCAAGGCCTGGGGCTGGAATAGTGTCTGCCCCGTACGAAGCATATATCGGATCACAGGCAACTAGTATTTTTAATCGGATAATCATGAAGTTGTCATATTATCCCGATGGTTGCAACACATTAGAGTACCAGTTGTGTATCCCTGCGTGATCATCATCTTCATATGACTGAAGTGATACTTCCATCTTGACATCACATCCAATACTCTGCGATTCTCAATAAGCCCAGAAGAGGCATACACATAACCTGTTAAAGTCTCGGACGACCAAAACTAAAGTGTAATGATTGTCGTAAGTATTAGCGATGCAATTCTCATGTTAAGACCAAATACACCTACCCTGAATCGGATTTCTATAGACACATTGTCATACAACCAATGGGATTCCGTGTGGTCTATCCGGAGCGAAGCTGTTTCCATACCATCGGCAAACACAACCTCCTATCACACTTGCATAAGTATCCAATACTTAAATATATGAGAACTATGTCGTTATGCTCTCACAACGTGCACAAGTGCAACACTAGTCTATCCATATTATCGGTGTCCAGTCTCGATAATACTATGACTAGAGATATTTAATGATTAAACCTTAGTGGATCGATACTGTGTCATATCTTATAATCTGAAACTAATCATAATGACTTTTATCACTTTATGTTTAATTAATCCAATTACAATATAATAAAATAGCAATTTCCATAGTCACATAGTTAATTTGTACAAAAACCATAATGTCTTTTACAAATAGTGACGATATGGGTCATAATTGTCTAACAATCAGGAACTGTTGTTCCGATTTTCTTGAAAATCAAGATGGTTAGTGACTTAGTTACTAAGTAGGGTGTATTCAATTGAGATTTTAAAAGACTATTTATTAATAAATAAGTCCTGTAGATTTTAAAAGACATTTAAAGATTATAATAGACATTTAAAGAATGTAATGACTTACAAGATTTTATGAGATTTCTTTTAATCAAGATTTTTTACATATTAGATTTTAAAAGACGTATTTCATAAGAATCTGTAAGATTTGAAAGGATCGTTATAGTTTTTTTTCCTTTTTTTTTTATAACCGATATTATATGGAATAGAACCATAAATAAAAAAATTTAATGAAAGTCAATTGGTTCAAAATGTCAGAATGTCATTCTCTGACCTAGGAATATTTTATGAGTTTCTATGAAAGAATGTCAATTCTCTGACCTAGGAAGAAAATATAACACTTCGACATCAATGATCTTAATAATTGATATATAATTTTTCCTTAAATTTGGGTTTTTTTCTCTTTTTTTTTTTATAAATAAAATACAAGTAAAAAATTAGCGAGAAAATGAGGAAAAAAACTTTGTTGTGCTAAATCCATTTTGTACATTATTATCTATCCGAATGAAGAAGTTCTGTTGGCCTCAAAGAAAATCTAGGAAATTATTTTTAAATGTGATAGAATTTTCCTCCTCGAAAATGAAATTCATTAAGAAAAATAGTTGGAGAAATGAAATTACCAGTTGCATTTAAAAGAAAGTCATATTGTTTTATTTGAAAGAAAAAAAAGAAATTACTAATAAGCAAGTAATTTGTTTACGAAGAACTAACATGTATGTTCATCTTCTATTTTCTAACTAACATGTATGTTCATCTTCTATTTTCTAACACTAAAAAAAGTCTTATATAAAAAGTCTTATGGGTTAGGGTGGGATTTTTTTTATAGAGTTTGGTATTTATAATTTTCACTAAAAAGTCCCACAAAATCACACATATAAAAAAATCCTTCAAAATAATTATGTTTTTCAATACCATAAGACTTTCTATTACTTGTTTAAAATCCTGATTGAATATCACTAGATTTGGATACACTCTTTAAAAAATCCTAATAATCTTAATGGAATACCACAAGACTTTTTAGATTATTTAAAAATCTTAATTGAATACCACAATACTTTTTTAACCCAAAAAAGTCTTTTAAAATCTCAATTGAATACACCCCCTAAGTCACGATATGTAATCTAAATAGATATATATATTTTAGGATATAATTGTCTAGAGAGAATAGTTTCTTGTGCGGTAAAAATTGACATAGATTAGCTCATGTCTCGAGATTCTTGAGTGGCCTTATGATGATGTTTCTTGGCTTTAGTGACCTTTACAGGTAATGTGTTTGACACAGTTTGCTAATCAATTATTTACAATTATTGTGAATAATTGAAGGCAAATTATAGAGCTTAAGAAAAGAGATGTGTATAGTTGTGTGTTGAGAATTTCGATTCTCACAATACGAAAACTATAAGTATTGGATACCAAATCTCTCGTCTAGTTATTTAAAATAGTGTTTAATGATTGTTTTTTATATTTGATATCAGAACTTGTGATTATTGGATAGTTACTTGTTCAATATAAACAGTTGTTACATATTTTAAAATCACTAATAGTGTCATTGATCAGAAGATAAACATTAAGAAAAATATTCGGCTAACTAAATAACTTAGAATAGTGTTTTATGATATTTATCACATAAGCATTAGATGCTTATTCCGTATGGTAAATGATGATCTGATACGAGATCACACCACATATCATTATCCATTCAATGAATATTATATTCAGGAATGTGATTAAATCTCATTTAACTAATGATCGTCATTGGACTACATATTTATTAAACTAATACATTGAATGTATGTAGTTTAATGAATTAGAAATTACCTTGGATAGTTTTCTTTACTTCGTAAATTGGTTAATGAGTTGTCATGACTTAGTTGCGTGCTCTAAAAGAATATATATTGACTTCTTGAATGGTTGGAGAATTTTAAATATGTTTCTGATGGAACGCGGATAGAATATTTTGAATGGTTCAAAGATATTCTATTTGAAGTGTTGAAAACTATATTTTAAAATTCATTATGAGTTTTTGAATTTTTCAAAGATGTTTGATATGATCAAACATATGAATTTATGGCAATTATTTCTAATTTTATTTAATGATAAAGATCCTTACTCAATATGATTCTTCTACGATTCCATCGTGATGAAATTAATCAGTGGGAAAAATCGAATCTTATATAATCTGATTCATTTGATATTGAGTGTTACCGAATTAGTTTTCAATACTCTTGGGGATAAGCTCTGGTAACACTAATTCATCCTTTTAATTATGGTTCCATTAGTTTCTACAGTTATGTATATGATATGTATAAGTAGAAATTCGAATCTTGAAAAGTTTCAGATTTGAATCTTTCTGTCGTATAATGGTTATATAATTAAAAAGTACTTGCGCCTCGGAGGTACAAGTAAAAGTTTATCATTTGTTTTATTTAATATAATATTATATTCTATTTGATAGAATATATTTCCTACGATACCGAGTAATAAAATTATTTTATTACTTGGTGTATAATATTATATGTTATCGATTGTAGAAAAAAGTTGACTTATTGAAGTTAAATTTGAGAGTGATAAACTATAAATAGAACCACATAATTAATAAGATGAAAAGACTCGTAGACTGCTTCCATATAAGTCCAATAGGATGTCAGAACCATTTGAGAAGTATTTGAGACTTAATGGTTCTGTTTGTTTTCTTATTGAGATAATTATCCTATAACTTACAGTGAGAGCGATATTTGATATCGATTTCAGAAATTACCATTGAACCATAGATTTAAGATTTTTCATAGCTTACTATGATCATGTTTTGAACTTAATTAAGCTTTTTTTATGAATCATTCATAAAATGTGCAAATTATTTGCGCAGCAAAAGCAAAGTGAGCTTGTTAAAGGTTTGACCTTTATAGAATGACAGTGAGAAAGATTATACTCAGTAATCTATTATAGATTCTGAGAAAACTTGTCTCTAGTCGCACTAATTGAACAATTAAAGATCTGTTGGTTAATGTTGATATTAAACTATGTATTTTGGCTAAAGAATGCAAAGTGGCATTCCTGAATGGTTTTTTCGAATGAGAGATCTGTTGTGATTTCTTTGTTTGAAGAGTTCATTCTAGAATGGCCCTGGAGTTTGTATTCTGCTAAGATCACAGTTTGAGATACTAGCTTATAGATCCTACTGTAGACTCATGTAAGCTTTCCGAAAATATGTGTTTTCTAATTTTGATAGCAGTCAGATTGTCTGATTTATCAAAGCATAGAGAATACACATATGATAGTAGGGTTAGTAGGAGAGTACAAATTTCTTTCTAGTATTGTATATCCTAACGACATTATCATTATTAATGTAATAATGAAATGTTTGTGAGGTAAAAAGTTTACCTAAGTCTTCTTTTCTCTGTGAAAGCAGTGGGAGTAGTCTTTGTTATATTCGATATAAAATTTTATATATGATAAAGAATAAGAGACTTGTGAGATACTCTCATTAGTCGTGCATTAGATATGATATAATAAATGACACAGTAAGACTATCTGTTTGACAATTAGTATAACTGTTTGACAGTTAGTGTGTCTCTTGTATATAATATTTATCTTTAATAAAGGATGATTCCTTAGTCGAAAGAGAAATTGATTAGAATGTCTAATCAATCTTATATATTATAGGATTATGGCATAATAAATACTATATTATGCGATTAAAAATATCAATTTAATCATAATTATAATGAGTTATTTTGATATGATGTAAACCATAGGATGTGTCTTGAAACATGTCCTTTATTATCTTTGAGATATTGTGAATAAGTTTCTTATTCAAGGAGAATATAATCCGCAACCATTATGGTTAGATTAGTTTTTGAGTCTAATTATGACACTAGATGGTCTATGTCATATAAAGTCAGAAAAGATGCAGTGAGAGTGTCATGGTTGATTCTACTGTATTAGTGAAATTAGTTGTAACTTATGAAGTATTGACTTATGAAGTTACATAATGACCTTATATATTAGAAGTTTTGATATTAGAATTGTGTTTCCAGTCGTCTACATAGTATTTTGGATTTGATCTCTAAATACATATACAACTTTATAGCTATAGAACAATATTGATATCGTATCTGAGTCTTATTGATGTAGAACTTGGGTTCTACAAAATATGAATGATGATGGTTAAGGGAAACGATTGGGTTTATTGGACAAACTTAATTTGTTATAGCGGGCTTACTTGTTGTTGCCTTCCTTTGAGTGCTAGGTGAGCTCTTGAGGGCCATGAGTATGTGATACACATTTATACGTGTATATGATACCTTGGATTGGCACTAGAGCAAGTGGGAGAAATTATTAGGGTTGGTGCTCAGAATGTCAATCTGGATCGTATTTATGTCTGATTCCTGAATACGATCAATTCCTTTTTTTTCCATAATATTACTTATTTAATAGTAGCACCTTTTGTCTTTTATGTGCATGTTCGATCTAATTATGATTAGATATTTAATTATGATTAGATTGAAACTAAATCTAATTTAGTGGTACGCGTATATTTGACATTGGGAAGCTTCATTATAAGTTGTATATCCTTAAATAAAGTTCCTGGTCAATATTTACAACACGGTAGGTTAGTAAAATCCGGTGAGACCAGTACATTTCGTATATCGTGACATGGTCTGATGATTTATCCCAATGAACCATGAGTCTCGGGAGACTCGTATAGATATGTAGGTGTTTATTTGATAAACACAGAACGACTCACTGAAGATTTCTTAATAGATGGTACACCAACGTCAATAGGAATCTTCTCTAGTTTAGTGAGCATAGTAATCTTTTGACTTGAGATACCACAATGGATATATGAGTTATCCTTCACACTTTGATGGCATTCAAGTCACCGATCTATTTAGATCAGACCTCCGCATGTTCGTTGGGTGTGGACTGATTCTCATGATATCCAGTGCGTATCAAGATATAATATGTCAATCCTGTGTACAGGGCATAGGTTTCCTACACATGTTTGAGATCTAGTAAATTCATGGCTGTGGTATAACTTCAGAAGCGAGTTCCGAGTGTTATTTAGAGATCGTAAATTTGAAAGTCGACTATATCATACCATAAAGATTTGACGTTCTTATCTATATCCTATGTATAATATGGATAGCCTATGACGGAAGAATTATACGAGATTATCCGTGATCATCATAATTCATGAGTAGGTGAGTTATAGACATGAAATTGGATTTCATGATGGATAAATCAAAACTTAGAGAGTCCCACTATATGAAGTGTACTTGTTGAGCACTTGGGAAACGCTTTATGAATAATAAAGATTATTCATAATATTTCACCGGATTAAATGAGTTAATTCAAATCGTTTAAACGGTTAAACGAAAACACACGCTTTAGGGAATTTTGGTCAATTAATAATTAATGTATATTTGTATTTGATACAAAATTTGATTTGATACATATTAATTAATTGTCAAATGAGACTTTGACACATGCCATTAATATATATATTTGTTATTTAATGTAAATAAAAATACATATACAAAATAATTAAATTAATTCATTATTTATATATTTAAATGTTAAATATTTGAATAATTAACTGATATTCTTTTTCATAATTGTTATGAAAAATATTTAATTATTATTGGTAACAAGTGACATTCATTTAAGTTTGAAGTTATCAAATTGAATTTGACAACTTAAAAGCTTGATAGATATTTTTTTTTCAAAATGATAAAAATGCCACTCACCCCTAAATTTCGGCCATGTGCATATTTAAAGGGAAAAAATATTTTCTCATTCATTAAGCTTGTCTTGGGAAAGTTTCCACCGTTTTTAGAGAGCTTCCAAAATTATTTTTGAGAAAAAGTGAATAAATCAAGAAGAAAGCTTAAGGAAATTTGAAGATTTTGAGGTAATCTTTAATATTCTTAATCTTAGGAAGCTTGTTTCTTGTTCTTGAGTATCTAGAATTGTTCTAGGGTTTACTTTCTTTCTTAGATTTTGGGCTCTAGATTTGGAGGATGGATTTGAAGGCTAGATGCATGTGTGAAGTTAGATGGGATAATATTAGTGTAATATTAGTTCAATTTTATCATTTGATTACTTGTTACCACTCTAAAGTGTTATGAACACTCTTCTAATGCATATAATTTTTCTTGGGTGCATCATTGGTGGTGGCTTGGATTGGTGTTATGATTAATGTGATTAATGTTAAGAAAATTGGATTAAAGCATGAAATATTGATATTTTTGGTTTCTGGATAAGATCGGGGAAACTGGGTTTATTGTGATGCAAATTATGTCATATAAATGTATTGGATGTGTTTTGAGCATTGGAACAATTTCCGGAAATTATTTCGGAGTTGAAATATGCGAAAATAGTGAAAAATGGCATTACCGGATGACTACCCAAACAGTGAGTTGGTCACTGTTCGCGCAACTCATGAACTACCCTAGTAATTTTGGGGCTGACCTGGGCAGCTCTCATGTGCATTGGGTGGTCGGTTCGGTCAAAAATGTATTTTATGTCATTTTAAGGAAAAACCTTTTTCGGTAAAAGTTTCGCGATGTTTCTTAACTACTTATGTTGTTATTTGATATTGAATATATATGTTTAGGTGAAATATGAATGAACTATTCATATTGGATATTGAATACTTCATTCGGTAATTTAAAATTTTTTTAAATTACATTTTCACCCGAACCGCGAGCTTCCGTTGCGCCCGTGCCAAAACCCCAACAGTTTTGTGGGTTAAGATGCTTGATTTTCAAATTCCCCGGGTTTGTTATTTGGCATGTGTTTGGTTTGATATTTTAGGAAGAGACTTACTATTTTTGGCTATTGCTAGGTTGTTTAGAGACTTCGGGTGTAAGTCCTCGACTGCTAGAATAGCCTTTTAGTGTATGATGCCCCCAAACTGAATACTAACTGCCCTCTTCGGACCCTGCCATTGTTAGGAATATCACACGCTGATTCGTCTTCAGCTTGATCCCCAATCTTCCAACCTCCTTGTGCTGAAGAGGTTTCCTTCATTTCGAAGACGACCAACTTAAATGAACTAGATATCACTCCAACTTCTTATCAGGAAGATAACGACACTTACCATCATCGAATTCCCCAGAAAAATCCTGAACCGGGTGAATTGGACTGGTCCTCCCTGGACATGGACCATCCTTCAACTATCACGGAAGACGCCTTGAGCAGGCTCCGCCACCAGTACGAGTTCCCCATAGACAAGCGCTTGAGGTCCCGAGCCTCGGTGAGTTTGCAAGTCGGCCCGAATTTGGGTTAAATTGCCATCACAAAAAAACAGTCATGGAAATCCGTTCTTTCTTAGGACATGCAAGATTTTATAGGAGGTTCATTAAAAACTTTAGTACCATATCCACACTCTTATGTAACCTCCTATAAAAAGATACAACATTGAATGGACAGAAGAATGACAAAAATCATTCGAAAATATTATCAGTCTTTTGACTTATGCTCCTATTATGCAATCTCCTGATTGGTCCTTGTCTTTTCAGCTAATATGTGATGCTAGTGATATGTAATTGGTGCAGTGCTAGGACAGAGAAAGGAAGGTAAGTCGCATGTAATATATTACGCAAGTATAACTTTAAACAGTACATAAATGAATTACACTACCACAGAAAAGGAACTATTTGTTGTAATTTTTGTATTGAATAAATTTCGATCATATTTAATTATTTCTTCAACTATTGTCTATTCTGACCATGTTGTTGTTAGATATTTGATGTCTAAACGGAATGCAAAGCTAAGATTAATACGGTGGATTTTGTTGCTTCAATAATTCAATCTCACAATCAAAAATAAGAAAGAGGCAGAGAACGTGGTTGTAGATCATTTATTAAGACTCACAAACAAGTCATTAATTGTTACAACTCCTATCAACGACACATTTCCTGATGAGTTTTTATTCTCTGTAAACAAAATACTTTGGTATGGTAATATTGTCAATTTTCTTACAACAGGAAAGATACCTCCAGACTAGAGCCAGCAAGAGAAAAGGAAATTTTTGACTGAAGTCAAAAGATTCTATTGGGATGATCCATATCTGTTTAAGTGTTGCCTTGATTAGATTTTTCGACGATACATACCGGACAGTGAGATAAGTTGTGTTATTTAGTTTTGTCATTCAGAAGCATGTGGAGGTCATTTTTCATCTTTGAATCTTACAGTGTGGATTTTATTAGCCCATCATTTTTAAAGATGCACACGCTTTCTGTAAAATTTGCGAAAACTGTCAAAATTTGGGGTCTACTTCAAAAAGAAAGATGATTCCTTTAAATCTCATCCTTGTCATCGAAATCTTTGATTGTTGAGGGATAGATTTCATGGGCCTATTTCCACCATCATTTGGATTTTTAATATTTTAGTTGCAGTCGATTATGTCTCAAATGGATCGAGGTGATTCCTTGTCGGAATAATGACACCCAACTGTGATCAAATTTTTAAAGGAAAATATTTTAAGTCGATTTGGAATCCCTTGAGCCATTATAAGTGACAGAGGTAAACACTTGTGTAAACCCTTTGAGTCCTTAAAGAAAAAGTATGGAGTCACACATAAATTTTCCACCTCTTATCACCCTCAGACGAATGGTCAAGTTGAACTAGCGAATAGGGAAATTAAATAAATTTTAGAAAAAACGGTTAACCCAAATCACAAATATTGGTCTCTTCGACTAACTGATGCACTTTGGACATACTGAACAGCTTTCAAAACATCTTTAGGAATGTCACTCTATCGTCTAGTTTATGGAAAACCATGTCATTTGCTTGTAGAACTTGAGCATAAAGCATATTAGGCTATTAAAGCATTCAATTCAAAAGTTGAAAATGCCAGTCACGAACATAAATTGCAATTAAATGAACTTGAAGAGTTAAGAAATGATTCATATAAGAATACGAAAATTCTTAAAGTTAAAACTAATACCTTTCATGGTAGTCGAATTTCACAAAAAATATTTAAAGTTGGTCAAAAGGTTTTGCTTTTTAATTCTCGCCTTCATTTATTTCCTGGAAAATTAAAATCCAAATAGAGTGGCCTATTTAGTGTGAAACACGTTTATCCATACAGGGCTATTGACATTGAAAATCCTAAGGATGGTGATATATTTAAAGTGAATGGACAACGTCTGAAACTATTTTTGGAGTGATCAATTTTTCAAGAATCTTTTCTGCTTTCAAAACCAGTATACCATGATTGATATAGTTTCTTCTCTTTCTGTTTAATATTTTTCTAATTTCCATTTTTCTTAGGTTTGTGGCATTTTTATTTTTTCACACCCCGGTTAAGCAGTGGATAACGGTATTTCATGACTTTAAGTCGATTATTTCAGTCTCCTAAAATTACTAATACCCTACAACTAAGGCATAAAAGAAACTCTCGCAAAACTCCACAAATGTTTTCATTTTCCCCAAAAATTCTCTAATAAAAATTTACAAAGCACGCACCAAAAGAATTAGACTTTTTATGATTCACGGTATTCTTCGTTTGGTAATTGAAGCAAGAGTTCTCTTGGCAGGTGAGTCACCTGACTCCTTCATTCCTTACATGTCTGGTTAGGGAAAAACACCTATGCTAAAAAAATGAAGAGCAAAATAATTAGGTGTCTGTTATAAATGTACAAACTGCATGTGCAACACTCGTTATCGTTCTTTAGGAATGGTGTCTGAGAATCGCGAAGATAAAATTCAGTTCATTAGAGATGGCTTGAGTAAGGAAGCTTTGGATGATATATCATTGACTCTGGGACGCATCCTAGTGGATATGTTCTTCGAGTAATTCGCAATTTACATACACAATTTCAAAAAGAAAGATAACAATACAGTCTTGGGAATCTGACTTTAAAAGACCTCGTTTACCAATTTATAAGAAAATTGGATGGGAAGCCTATCCCCGACCCATAAAAGGCGTTCAAGCCATTTCTGGACGTAAAACCACAGGAAGATGTGAACCACAATCACAACTACAAGTACATTTTTATTGCTTTGATTTTCTTTACTTTCAATTACTGTTTTGATTAATTTACTATTTAAATTTCTTTACTTTTTACCAACAGCATCTAAATTTTTTTACTATTACGATTTATTTCATTGTTCATATAATAATGGTCATTTTACAGATACTAATGCAATTCTTACTCATCCTTGTTCAGGATCTATAAATTCAGCCCGTTACTTCTCTCTTTTCAACACATCCAACTAAGAGAGATAGCACAAATGGAAACAACTTAAAGATGACGAGTCATTAAAATCTGTATGTTTTTTGGAACTAGCTCTAGAACTAAACCAAAATTTATTGAGACTGTAAAAGATTTGGGTAGAGTTATGACAGCCAGAAATATGCACTTAGTATATGGTGGTGGCAATCTTAGATTGATGGGATGTGTTTCAAAAGTTGTACAAGAAGGTGGCAGTCAGATTTTGGGGATCATTCCAAAACCCTTGACAGAGGACAACATCATCGGAAAATCAAATAGAGAAGAATAAATTGTCTCAGGTATGTCTAAAAAGACTCACTGAAATGATCAATTATATAGACGCTTTTATTGTTTTACCAGGTGGCCTGGGCTCGTTGGAAGAAATATTCACAGTTGCGTCATGGGCAAACTTGAATATTCACCAAAGTCCCAGTGGACTGTTTAATGTTAATGGATTTTTCGATTTTCTTTTTGTATTTCTTTAAAATGCCAAAAGAAATGGGTTTATTTCAAAATCAGTAAAAGATATCTTCCTAACTGTAAGAAAAGCTGATGATTTAATTGACCAAATCTTAGCTTATTAACAAAAATCGACCATATTCTTTCCAAATTGAACTAGTCCGGATCGTGGCAAATAACGCAGAGTAAACTTGGATCTTAATCTGTAATCTTTAGTCGTAGCTGCAATTGTCAATTTCACACTACCCAATAAGGGTGGCAGAAAAGTCCAGGCCCAGCCCGAGGTAAAAAAAAAAAAAAAAAAGCCCGAGCCACCTGAGCCAGGCTTTCCAATTTTGGCCCGGGCCCGGCCCAGCCCGGGAAAAAATATAAAAAAATATAAATATATATTTTTTAATATGTTTGTAGTATTTTATTTGTTTGTAGCATTTAAATTGTTAATTTATCAATGAAACTTGTGATTTATTTGTAAATTGTCTTTGCATATAGTGTGAATGTATTTTATAATTATTTTATGATTGTTTTTAAAATTCGGGCCACAAAAAAGCCTTGGCCTGGGCTCGGGTCGGCTTGTCAAAGCCCGAGCCCGGCCCGACCCGTTGCCACCCTTACTACCCAGGTGATACTTCTAAACTCTACTTCGCTTTCCTTTAAACATTGGTTCATTTAATCTTTTGGGACAATGTCTCATTTTGGTTTAGGGGGAGGGGATTCATGTTTCGTTGATTTTTTTATTCAATTTTTTTTTTATACTTTTGTTGTTATTCTGTGTGTAAAAATATATATAAATATATATACATACAAACTAACAACAAATTGTTGATTAACCAAGTAGAATTATTGTTCAGAAGTGATTGTGTAAGGAGTTTTCGCTCTTAAGACGCGTCTCAAAAATAATTCGTAACAAGTTATTTTTTTGTTCCTTTATTGTTTAATTGTTTAAATTTATAAATTCTCCATAATATTGATTAAATTTGATCTTTATATGCTCATCTGACAGATATTATCAACAACAGGGTAACTTTTTATCATGGGTGGTAAGTAAAAATTCTATAATATCCAGTTCTCTAGTTTGTTGGAGGTAACACCTTTAGGCAATGAAATTTATATTTTTTTAAAAAAAATATTAATCATGTTTTTATTTAGTAACCAGACATCTTGCCTCAGTAAGCAGCGATTGTTCACGTAAAATAGTAAAACTTGATCAAGCTTTTACTTAGTAACTGGACATCTTACCTCGGTAAGTAGTGATTATTCGTGTAAAAGAGTAACACTAAGATTTTTTTTTCGTAGCCTCTTTAACTCGAGCAATTAAGTCCGTAAGGATTTTTTAACACTTAGTACTCTAAATCCATTTGGTCTGGGAGTCACTGACCCAAAACTCTTTAAAATGGTCAAAATGAAAGCTTAAAGAAATCGAACACCTTTTTATTAACACCTAGTGCCCTGAAACCAACTTGTTTGAGAGTCACTGGCCCAAAGCTCAATACAAGGATTGAAGATATATTTGTAAATAAACTTTCATTGCTAAAAGGTGTTAACTCTAATATAACTTTATGACAAAAATACTTGTGAATATTGTAGGCACAATCAATTGATTAGTATTTTATTTATGAGTGTATGTAAGAATGGTAAAAAGTACAGGAAAATTTATTTATTTGATGATTTAGAAAGAAAGAAAACAGTTGTTAACTTGAATAAGAATTTTTCTTTTAGTTTTCGCTTGAATTATTAGGGACTGGTAATAAACTGATTGGGGATGTGATAAACACTAAAAAGTACATATTTATTATACGAAAATTCAATCATTTCACACTTGTAGTTTCACTAATCCCCTTAATTTGGCACATCTGTGAAATAATATTTTACATTATGTTTTGTATATTTTTATTGTGTATTTTTATTATTTGGTAGGTAAAATATTGTTCGGAAGCTCGATAGGAAAAACCAGACATGGAAATAGCAAAAATTGAAATTAAGCTCGCGCATCGCGACATGCAAGGCCTTAGAGTCATGACACGCCCATGAAGACAAAGACACCACAGAAATTGCCTAGCGCGTCGTGACATGCATGACTTTAGCGTTGCGACTCCCTCATCTTCCAACACGTGTCTACAGCTGGCAGTAGCATCGCGATGCGCGAACGGAATTTTGTCTATAAATTGAAGCCTCCAGCAAAAGAAATTTTCATATTTTCTTTCCGAATTCTCTATAGATTTTTGGGAAGAGAATGTCTTGTGTGTTTATTTATTTAAGCTTTATGTAATATTTTTTCTTTCAGTAATAAAATTATGGATATTTTTATTCAGAAAATGAGTAGTTAATTTCTTTTTTCTGGGGTAAAGGGTGAAACTTTTATAATGAAAACTTAGATCAATCTCGCTTATATTATAATAAATAAATTGAAATCTAATAATTAAAACTTGATTTAAATTTGGATTAATTATTAACATATCGTGCTACCGCCTATATGGCTGGTTTTATAGTGCTACCGTATGTATGGTTGGTTTTACATATTTTGGCATAACTAAGTACCTAACTGGACTTGTTATCGACAGAAATGAACACTTATATGGTTGGTTTTATATGTTTTGGCATAATTAATTCTTGAGATAAATTAATTGGGTAAGAAGAACAATTTATCTATTATAATAAAGCGAGATTTCTAGATTTGAAATATTAAAAGTAGATCCCCTAACTCCAGCATTTTATTTTATTATTGCTTTTTAACCTAAAAGTTTCTAACTACTTTAACAAATCAAACCTTTTTCTTTTCGCTATACTTATCATTCTATTTTACTAAGTCTATTCCCTGTGGATCGACACCGAACTGATCGGGTTATTTTATTATTTCGACACTCTTATACTTGGGAGTAAAGAACCATTTTTGAACGTGTCAAATGTCATCAAAACTTTGATGAAGATTGGATCTTCATTGGCTTATTTGATCTAACAAACTGGTATTAGAGCCTTGGAAAGAGAGCCTTGCTCAAGACAGCATAAGTTTGAAATGGTAAGGTTCAATGGGGAGAATGATTTCAATCTATGGAGACTGAAGATGAAGGCCATTCTTATTTATCAGGTTCTTGAAGCAGCATTTGAACCTGATAAAAAATGTGTCAGACATTATTGATGCTAACAAGTTGAAGGAGATCCTAAAACAGCCACATAGTGCCATCATTTTGAGTCTTGGAGATGGGGTCCTCAGAGAAGTTTCCTGTAAGATGACTGTTGTAGGTCTCTGTAAAAAGCTGGAAGATCTATACATGAAGAAGTCATTGGCCAATAGGCTTTACATCAAGAAGAGGCTATATACCCTCTCAATGTAAGAAGGTGTACTTCAATTTTATATCATTTTGATGAATTTAATAAAATCATATTTGATTTGGAAAATATAGATGTAAAGATTGGTGATGAAGATCAAGCCATAATTATGTTAAGCTCTTTACCTAGTTCCTATAAACCCTTTGTTGATACATTACCATATAGCATAGAGATACTCTTATTAAATGATGTAAAGTCAGCAACGAAGTTTAAGGATCTAAAGAAGAAGAATGATGACACTAATAAAGAGACATGAGAAGGCTTGACAACAAGGGGAGGCCTGAAAAGAAAGAACATAAAGGCAAGAAAAGCAAATCAAAATCAAGAAATAAGAATATTATTTTGAGTTGCTTTCATTACCACAAGGGGGAGCACTTCAAAAGGGATTATTCTGACTACAAAAAGAACCAATGAAAAGATCGCAAAGACAGTGAAAATAATGGTGATGCTACTATAGCAGATGCTAATTCAGATGGAGGTTATTAGTCTCCAAACCTGTTAATAGCAAAAAAAAATAAAAATTAGGTTATGTGATCAGGCCTGAAAATGGAGTTATGAATGTAACCAAGGGTTCACTAGTAATAATGAAAAGGCTGAATCAGAATGATTTAAATATTTTGTAAGGAGAAACTGTTGTTGGGAATGTGAGTGTGTCTGAGCGATTAGGTCCAGATAAGACAATGATGTGGCACTTGAGGTTAACTCACATGAGTGGAAGGGGTTTGATGGAGCTCTGCAGCAAGGATTGGTCAATGAAGACACGTTAAACACACTTGAATTCTATGAGGACGGTGTGTTTAGGAAAACAACAAGGACAAAGTTTGGGATTGATCAACATAAGAATAAAGGCACATTGGATTACATTCATTTAGACTTATGGCTTCTCTGAGTGAGGGTAACTATTTTATGTGTATCATAGATGACTTCTCCATAAAGCTATGGGTATCAGTTCTGAGGAGCTATTGGTATCAGTTCTGAGAAGTAAAGTTCAGGCATTTGGTGCAGTCAAAGATTGGAAATTACTCATTCAAAATTAGACTGATAAGAAAATCAAAAGGCTTGGGACTGATAATAGACTAGAGTGAGACTCGATCGGGACGAAACGTCGTGATTGTTATTCCTACATGATAGCTTTACTAAGAGAGTGTTTTTGAAAAAAAATGGGGAGATTTGTTTAGTTTTTAATATTATTGCTTTTCTGATCGGATTAGAAGGGTTTCTATTAATTTTGTCAAATATTTATCCTCATTTTCCTGTTTATACTTGATGGTGTCTAAGCTTGATGCCTAATTCATCACCGTTATGATTGTAATAGTCTTTTTGAAAAAATAGTATAAGTAACAAAAGATTTTTAAATAAATAGTTGTTGGGGTAAAATCAATTGTGCTGTCAAAGAAAATTGTAAGTGCATAACAACCACTTTGACCCTTTTTTTAGTAGCACAATTGCCAAGCATAAAAAAACGGAATCTTGGTCATGGATTAGGAGGTATTTTTTATATTATTTTTTTGTATTAAATTGAATTTGTATTAAATATTAAATTAATTATCAAAATTTATCTGATATATGATAATTGATGATCAAGTACTTAATTTTATCCTAATTCTTTAAAGTAAGTTGTCAGATTCAGATTGGCTACGTTTGCTTTAATTGCTTGCCGAACAGGAAACCCCGTTAAAAGGGACAGTACAGTTTTTCTGCATTTAAATTCTGCTCTCTGACATTTATAATATCTGGAAAATTACATTTTGTTCTTTCTCTTGTATGATTTGATGGAGCTGTTACCAGCAACTTGCAAACTATTTACTACGATGTACACCACTCAAATTGCCTCTATACTTGTGCAGTTTTAAGCTTTCATTAATCACGGATCGTTATTTGAGTCAGGACGCTTATGATTGTTTTAAATCATTATTAAGATTCAGGTGATTTTAACTGATTGATTGGCCCATTTTTATTCTTGATTCTAAAAAATGGCCCAATTTTTATTTTAATTTTTTCAATTTTTTTAAGAATTTTGATTGATGATTTTATATGAAAAATGAAATATTATTAGGAATAAAAAAAAAAGAGTGAGAATATGGTTTGATTTAAACGAATTATTATCGGGATAATAATACTAGTATTTCTAATTTATAATATTTTTAAAATAATAATTAATTTTTCTATTTATATAAAAATAATCTCTATTTATGTTGATTTAACTAAAGATTTTTAGATTGATTAGCATTTTTTCAACATAGATGAATAATTTTTAGTGATTTTTGGAAGATGTTGAGCGATGAGTTTTGATTATGTTGATGATGATTTTTGGGCACCAGGATCACAGAGGAGCAAGAGAGGTATGGAAAAAAATTTTGTTTCAGAGGTCCTGAGGGCCGAAGGTCGGGTTGGTTCTCGTACTTCGCCCGACCCTATAAGTAAGGATATTCAAGACAACTCAGATAGTCGATTTCTCGGCATCGATCCGACCTGATTGCTCAGCAACCGTCACTTCTGATTCCCGACCCGGTAGAGTTGGTCGGGGCGTCGGCATTTAATTGCATAGTCTTGGTGGGTGGCTCAGTCTAGCATAGGGACTCGGATTCTCTAAAAAGGCCTGACACTAGATAATGTGTGGCAGTGGCCAAGAGTAGCATGATTTAAAGAGATATAGGTGTCAAAAGGCAGATGTGTCATACTGTAGGGTTACTGTTTGCAGAGTGATAGGAGAGAGAGAGCGCTTTGGCATTGATGGTAGAAGTCATGTGGCTGACGTCATGAGATTGATGTAATAGTGTAATTTACCCTGGTATATAAAGGGCTTGAGAATTCAATATAAGGGGTTAGCAAAATTCATTCACACATAACTTGTAAGGGAGAGAGCTAAAAAGCTTAAGTGTAGGGTGAGATTATAAGAGGTCGGGCAAATCCGAGCACTTGTGTAGAGAGGTCGGTCCAACCCGACCACGTTATAAAAAACATCATATTCTTTGTACTCGTGGACGTAAGTTGGATCCATCCCAACGAACCACGTTAAATTTTTTGTTTTGTCTGTGTTTTCTTTTCTTTTGCTAAGTTTATATTTGGTCCTCAAACCAAACAAATTCACAATTGAGGAAAGGTTGTTCGAGGAGCAAGTTTATCGATTTTCCCCTAAAACGAAAAATCAACCGTCAATAGATTAATTTCAATAATATCAAATATCAAATCTAGCCTTCTCAAATAATTTTGATCAATCCTCAATTATTTCTGATTAATCGCTCAAATTTCTCTAAAAATGGTTTTTATCAATTTTTAATTAAACTGTCGAACTCTATACCAAAGAATAGGGAGAGAATATTGTTACTATTATATGTATAAACAACATTGTTATTGAGGAACTACCCAGTGGTGCGGTAATTGGAAGGGTTCAAGTCCCTTCATGTATCACTACAAAAAAAACCGTGAGGAGGTAAGCGGTATTGTATCGTTATATCACTGAGAAAAATGGTCATAATTTGACGACGGAATTTTCGTCAGTAATTACCGATGAAATTTTTTACGTTAATAAAAATATTACTATTAATATTTTTATTGAATGAATTATTACGTCGGTAAAATAATTTACCAATGCTTTTTCATTGATTGCCAAGGAAACTTTTCATCCGCAATTGAACAATTTTTTTGTAGTGTGTACTAGAGAGAGTTGTTTTGAGTTTATATATTAAAAGTAAAATTAAATTGCTTTGGGTCAAAAAATACAGACTACGCCATCATAGAATCTAGATTGTTTCAGTAGATTTTGGATTTTAAGAGGGCTTATCTTCCCCCCTCCCTCTTACACATTTGACTTTTTTGTCTCCCCTATAATTCCTTATTTTCCCTCTTCCTTTCACCAAAATTCTATTTTCAATTTTCAAATAAACCATATATATCTTTTTTTTTTTTTTATTGATAAATACATATATATTGATTAATTTTTAAAAGAAAAAAAGAAAAAAAAATTGAAAGGAAGAAGGCCTTTTTTTTAAAAGAAAAAATTTCTTTGAAATTTTTTTTAAAAAAAATATATTTTATAATTTAATTTAACACTACTTATGTATTATAAAAATATTCTCATGTATATTAGAAAAATATTTATTTGAAAATAGTACAAATAACAACATAAAAAGTTACACTTAAAAATATAAAAACATAAATTCTAATCTATGTTGTCTCCAAAATCTCCTCCTGGCGCACTTGGTGATATACTCAATCTTCGTACCATAATTGATTACGAATCATATAACGAGTGGCCCATTCTTTAGCTTCATTCGATGAATGTTCCCACCACCACATTGGGATGGGTGGTACAGGGTAATAAGGGTGTAAAAAAACTTGCACAAAATGTCTGCCAACATGAGCAATAGCTATTTCTTGACGCTCTTGCTCTGGAACTGCAGGGGACCTTAATGGCAAGTGAGTAAAACAACTCCAAACATTCTCAGCAAATGTACGCAGTACAATATTGTACCTCGAAGCGATGACAATTCCTAAACTCATTGAGTCCATCCAATGTACCTCTGGTGTCGGCGACTGGATGAAATGTAGTAAGTGTAATAGATTTTCAGCCCATTCGTTTGATGGATAAAGTCGATCACATAAATCCTTATTTTGTTGAATCTCTTCAATAAGGTCGTATCGTACTTGACCCCAACCTTCTTCGCCATACCCGATTAGTGCAACTATTGCTCTGAATCCACAATGACCATCAGCTTGAACGTCAATAGTGTGAGAAATATAACGTTGATATGCCATAGGTAATTTCTGAATATAGGTATCACAGATCGGTGGAAGTTGAGACTGGTCATGAGTTGGTCGCCTCTCACGACCTCCTCTCCCTAGAGTCGGTACAGTTGGTTGAGTGACCCTAGATCCTGAAATGGAAGCATATCCAAAAGAAGGTATGCGACGTTTGCTTTGCTCATCTCTACCTGTAGGTAGACCTCTATGTTCAATGTTGTACGAAGGGACTCGAACTGTGCTTTGAGATGGATCTGTCATATCGAGAAACTTGTTAATCATATGCTCTCGCATACATGGATCCATCTCATGTAATAATTCAACAACGTTTGATATCCTATTAGGCCGTGTTGCATTATAATTGAACTGGTGTACGTGCATTGATAACCTTCTCCAATGTGCGTCAACACTTTCTATCGAAATTGGGATGGAAAGATGAAGACAATATGCAATATCGTGCTTACATTATATTATTTTGAACGAGCAGTTGCACATGTCGGCTAGTTGGTGACATGTATAATCAACACACTTCAGCTGATCATAAATAAACTCCATCACCTCTAATGAAATCTGACACCTTATTTCATTAAAAATCTCCACAGGCAAATGTGTATGTCGTGGAATGTTCAGAGATTTCTCGAATGACTTTTGAATTTCCCCAAACTAATTTCTCAACATCTTGTGTATTTTTTCAAAAGATAATTGTAGGGATGACATGGTATTTCCCAAATATAATTTCAGTCTCGAATGTGTAGACTCTGCCCTGTAATTTAAAAAATATTGTATTTTTCATTAGTGAAAATTACAATAATGATCAATAATTTAAATAGTAAAAAAAATAAAATAATTGTACCTCTGACTTGAATTGCTTCCCAGGTGCATACATGTATCAATCCAAATCGGTCTCTGTAAGGGTGTAACCATGTCTCCCAAAGGTAATTTAGAGCACCACTGAATTGTCTAAACTCCTCGCGCATCACCTCTCATTTCTGTTGGTAAGACCACTGTGTTGATGAATTAATAAGGGAGTGCCATGATGAATAGAAGTGTTTCCATTGTATACCAAGCATAGGACTATATTTTTTCATTACGCACTGATTTATTTGTCAAATATAAAGAATGTGACGAGCCATGGGAAAGCATGTTTCAATGGCTTTAATAAGCCCCAAATCCCGATCTGAAACAAAAACTGATGGCAATGATGCTCATTTTTCAACCATCCATTTCTTCAAGATTGATAATGCCCATGTTAGTTGCCCAGCCGTTTCATTACTAAGATATCCGAACATAAGCGAGTAAGTTCGCATTGTGGATGTGATACCAACAACCTCCAATAGTGGTATCCGATACTCGTTGGTCTTGTATGTTGCATCAATGATTAACACATAAGGAAAGTTAACAGACAACTCTAGGCATTTAGGATAAACCCAAAGAATATCTGTAATTTCATTGGTGTCTGGATTTGTAAGGTAATCATGAAGATAATTTTTCTTAATCAATTGATCCAAACATATTGAATAGCAGTTAGACCACCCCATTTCGCTTCTTTGTTTCTGGAAATAGCATTGTAAATGCTTCTGATGGCCATACTATTTGACGGGTCTCTTTCTTTTAAAACACTAAGAATTTCACGAGGTGCGGTGCTGTTGGCCATATCAAGCACAAATTGTTTCTCTAACGGTTTTAGCCTAGACGGTTATTCATGACCATCAAGATATTCTGCTACTTTATGGTTATGGAAACCACATGTAACCTTTAATCCCTACATAACACCGTCTGGAGGTTTTGGTATCCCTCGCAGCTCAAATGGGCATTCACATTTTTTTGTTCCACTATTTTTTACTATGGATTGACCTTCAACAAGATATCGCGGTGGTTTGTATTTCCCTTTTCTTTCACACATAAGATGACACTTTGGCAGCTTGCCGCCTTTCAAATTAGCAGAATTTTTAATCACTATCACAATATTATTTTCTAGACCAACTCTTTTCGCCCAATTTATCATATCTTCTCTACTTTTAAAGATCTATATAAAAAAATAATGAAGATGTATAAATAACATGTATGGGTTATTAGGGGCAGAATCCGATAACGCAGCGGAAGCGGTGGAAAATCGTATTTTCCGATTTCAAAACTTTTTCTCGGATTAATTAAATAAACATATTTATTTAATATTTCAATAATCAAATTAAGAAATAAAATTCAAATAAATCATATTTAAGTGAATTTACCGAATTGCCCTTACACTTGGTATTTAGTCCATTTTAATCCGAAATTGATCAAATCAATTTTGAATGATTCTAAATCATTTCTAAGATGAACTTAGCATGTTCAAAACATCAAAACACCAAAAGCAACCAAATCCCCAAAATTCTTTCATTTGACTGAATGCACCTAAATGGGGGGTTGTGCATTTTGTCATTTCATGCATCAAAACACATCAAGATGTAATCCAATCAATATGAAACTTTATATGCATCATATACACATCCAAATACACTACATAAATGAAAATCGACAAATTTGGAATTAGTCATGAACCCTAATATTTCAATTTCTTCAAATTGGACAAATTAGACCAAATTGGTTAAATCAATTACTTCAATCATCATTCTTCCATCCAATCCAAGTCTCAACACAATGAAACAACTCAAGATCAAATCTAGGTCATTTAAGAGTGGGTCAATAACTCTAGATTAGCAACAAGGTTTCCAAAACCATAAGAGAATGCTTATAACTACACTAGTCACAAGCTTCCATCATTATACATGCTCAACACTTTCACCAAACATTTATCCATCAAAAACACAAAGAATAAAGAAAAGAATAACTTAAGAACATGACAAGATGTTGCCTAGATCATAAGGAATATTTTCTTATCTAATAGTAAGTTGGAAAAACTTACTAAATCCAAGCTTTTTCTTAAGTTTCACTTTTTCTTCCTCTCAAGCTTTCTTTGTTTCTTTAATGGAGTTTCTTTATAAAGTGTATTAGGTTTTAAAAAAAATGAAATGAAAAACAATATATACTTGCATAAAAATTGCCTTGGCCGAAAATGGTAAAGGCTTATACAAAAATATTAATTTCAATTTCATTTCATTTTTCATTTGATCAACTTGCATAAATATCTAATAACACCTTTATAGATATTTATTTTAAGTCAACAAAGGCAACTCAATCATTTAATAAAAATATCTAAATCTTAAGATATTTATAGTTTAATTAATTTAATCATTTAACAATTAAATAATTAATTAATTAATTAAATACAAATATATTAAATATATGTATTATATTTACATTAAATATTAAATACATATATTCATTTATGATATAAGTCAAATATCTCAATTTGACAATTAATTAATGTGTATTTAAATTAATCAAACATTAAATATAAATACACAATAATTAAGTAAATGATTATCGGGTCCCTACACATGTAATTTACGTTTAACTTTTAAACGACTTTATAAACAATCAATATTATTTATTAATGTTGTTCTAGTGCTCTACGAGTTTATTTCATTATTGAGACTCTCTAGATTCAGGCATATCCGTCACGAAATCAAATTTCGTGTCCATAATTTATCCACCCGTAAATTATGACGATCACAGATAAACTCGCTGAATCATACAGGTCGAGGTCATGGCAAATGTTTAATTCCTCCGTCACAGGTATCCGGATATATCCCAGAGATATAGATGTAAACGTCAAATCTCTATGGGGATTATCCAGTCGACTATTCTATTAGCAATCTCTAAAAGTATGTTTAGAACTAGCTTCTAAACTTTACCACAGGCCCATGGTTTTATCTGATTGCTAATCATATGGACTACCTATGCTCTGGTACACAGAACTGACGGATCCTATCTTGATACACATAGAACACCCTGAGGATCTATCTACACCCAACGAACAGGCGGAGGTATGATCTAAATAGATCATTGACGTGACTGCCATCTAAGTGTAGAAGATGTCTCATGTGACCACAATGGCATCTCAAGTCTAAGAACCACAAGTGCTACTCAACCCGATAAGATTCTTATTGACGTTGGTGTACCATCCATTAAGAATCTTCGGTGAGTTGTTCAGTGTTTATCCGCTATAAGCACCCACACGTCTATACTAGTCTCCAAGACTTATGGTTCATTGAGAATCCATTGGAATCATATATTCCAGTATACGACATGTACCGGTCTCAACGGGTTTACTATACTGACTAAGTAGTGTAAACCTTGACCAGGAACTGTCTGAGAATGACAACGTCATGATACTACTCAATGTCAGTTGCGACGCTTTTGCAACAGTACCATGACTAATCATTCTTTGGTCATTACGTCTTTACCATATAAAAAGATAGATTATATTATAGAAACTGCATATATTATTCATAATAATAATATTTTACATAAGTATTTACAAAGAAATACAACCGGGAATTGGCGCTCTGAGCACCAACCCCAATAAAATCTCGCACTTGCTCTAGTGCCAATAACGATTGTATCTAATACCCATCGACTCCACGTGTTTATCAAACAACTTCGGAGGTATGGCCTTCGTCAGCGGGTCTGCTACATTATCTTCACTCGGTACCTTGCACACGACAATATCCCCTCGTGACACAATCTCTCGAATGATGTGGTATTTGCGTTCCACATGCTTCGACTTTTGATGCGCCCTTGGTTCCTTTGCTTGTGCAATGGCTCCAGTATTATCACAGTATAACGGAATCACATTCTCGATACTTGGGACAACTCCCAATTCTGTGATAAAGTTCTTTATCCACACAGCCTCTTTTGCAGCTTCAGAAGCTGCAATATATTCTGCCTCAGTGGTGGAATCTGCTGTCGATCCCTGTTTGGAACTCTTCCAACAAACTGCACCTCCGTTAAGGGTAAAGGCAAATCCAGATGTAGACTTTCTATCATCGGGATCCGATTGGAAATCGGAGTCTGTATACCCATTAATATGCAGTTCGTTTCCTCCATAAATTATTAACTTATCTTAGTACCTTTAAGATACTTGAGGATATGTTTAATGGCCATCCAATAGTCATTACCTGGATTGGACTGATATCTGCTGGTTACGCTAACAGCGAAACTGATATCAGGCCTTGTACATAACATGGCATACATTATGCTACCCAAACACGAAGCATAAGGTTGGTTAGACATTCTAACCTTCTCATCTTCTGTTTGTGGACACATCTTCTTTGAAAGATGAATCTCATGTTTGAACGGTATGTTTGCTGTCTTACAGTTACCAAAATTATACTGTTCCAAGATCTTATCTATGTACGTTGATTGGGATAACCCAATCAGCCTCCTTTGTCTATCTCTATAGAGTTTTATCCCTAAAACATAGGAAGCTTCTCCCAGGTCCTTCATGGAAAAATTCTTACAGAGGTATGCTTTGACGCTTTGTAACATGCCTAAATCATTCCCAATGATTAGGATGTCATCAACATATAGGACTAAAAATACGACCATACTACCACTGGCCTTCTGATACACACAGGACTCTTCTGAATTCTTGAGAAAACCAGACGATCTAATAATCTCGTCGAATCGAAGATTCCAACTTCGTGAAGCTTGTTTAAGCCCATAAATGGACTTCTTAACCTTACATACCATACCCGAGTTTTCGCTGGACGCAAAACCTTCCGGCTGTTCCATATAGATTTCTTCATCAAGAAATCCATTCAGAAAAGCCGTTTTGACATCCATTTGCCAAATCTCGTAGTCATGATACGTAGCTATAGAAAGCAAAATCCGAATAGACTTGAGCATTACCACCGGTGAAAAAGTTTCATTGTAGTCGACGCCAGGTAGCTGCGTGTAACCTTTTGCTATCAGTCGGGCCTTGTAAGTTTCAACCTTACCGTTAGGCCCTCGCTTCCTCTTGTAAACCCATTTACAACCGATAGGAGCAATTCATTCGAGAAGCGAAACCAAGTCCCAAACTTGATTCTCATGCATTGAGTCTATCTCGGATTTCATGGCATTTTGCCATTTCACGGAGTCGATGTCCAACATCGATTCTCTATAGGTGAAAGGATCTGTCTCTTCAACTAAGAGAACATCCAGACTCTTTTCTTGTATCAAATACAAGCGTTCGGGAGGTCTAGATACCCTTTCCGACCTACGGAGTGTGTGTGTTGAAGGTCCTTCATCTGCTTGAACTTCAGGTTCCTCCGTTGGTTCGTTGCTTTCAGGTTGGACTTCATCAAGCTCAATCTGTCTATGATTACCACCTTCTGATAAAAATTCTATTTCTAGAAATTTTACGAAGCGAGCTACGATTACATTTCGATGCTCGGTATCATAGAATAGATATCCCCTCGTATTTGAAAGATATCCAACAAACCTAAACTTTTGCCCTCGAGGCGAAAGCTTATCATGCTGATGTTGGACAGTTATGACCCATAGCGTCACTGTTTGTAATAGACATTGTGTTTTTTTGTACAAAATTAACTATGTATTAATGAAATTGCCTTTTACCGTTTTGTAAATTTATTTACTTTAATATAAATTGTAGAAGTCCATATGATTAGTATCGGATTGAGATGATATGAGACAGTATCAATCCATAAAGGTTTAATCATTAAATATTGCTAGTCGTAGTATTATCGAGATTGGACATCGATAATACGGAATAGACTAGTATTGCACTTGTGCGCGTTGTGAGGGCATAACGGCATAGTTCTCATATATTTAAGTATAGGATACTTATGCAAGTGCGATAGGAGGTTGTGTTTTACCGATGGTACAGAAAACAGCTTCGCTTTGGATAGACCCCGTGGAATCTCATTGGTAGTATGTATATGTGTCTATGGGGGTCCACATCAGGGTAGATGTATTTGGTCTTAACCTGAGACTCGCATCGCTAATGCTTGCGAAAATCGGTAAACTTTGGTTTTGGTCATCCAGAGCTTTAACAGGTTCTGTGTACGCCTCTTCTGGGTTTATTGAGAATCGTAGTGCATTGGATGTGATGTCAAGATAGAAGTATCAGTTCAGACATATGGAGATGATGATCACGCAGAGATTCAGAACTGGTTCTCTATAGTGTTGCAACCATCGGGATAATATGACAAAGTCATGATTATCCGATTCAAAGAGACTAGTTGCTTGATATCCGATATGTGTTTCGTACGGGGCAGACACTATTCCAGCCTCAGGCCTTGCACGTGACATCTGATACTGGATCGCTATACACCATACTACGGTATACTACGCCTGACAAAGATCTTATATTCCAGTAAGAATATTTCTAGAGAATTGGGTAGGCATGGCGCTTTGCTAGAAGCCAACCTTGTCTCGTAAATCGGTAAAAATGTAGTACTTGGTACGTACGTGTTCGGATAAAACGACGATCGAATTTATTGCCAACATATCTAGAGATCTCTTGGGTCGCTTCCCGAAGATTCACCGATGACGTATGATTCGAACTCAATTAATCTTGGATTAATTGCGAAGAGACTTTATCTTGGATAAGGTACTATTTGAAGAGAGAGAAAGAATAATTTGGAATTAATCATTAAAATAATATATTTGATATATTAAACGAAATTCGATTTCGACGCGAAATTAAAATTAGATTTTAATTCAGGCAAATGAATTAATTTGGAGTTAGTTCGTTAGCGATGTGAATAGTAATTTTGCTAGACATAATTATTTAATTAAATTTTGATTTAATTAACGTCGCGACGGAAGTTCGCTAATTCAAAATTATCGAACCCGAAACCGGGAGTGTTTGTGGGCCCACTCGCATTCGGAATCAAGTGGGGCCCACATGTCACATCAACCATCACATCACTTGTCATTGATTTACTTTTGGTGATGGGTTTAGGTGGAAGAGTGATATACACTCCAAGTCAAAGTGATGGACATTTGACCTTGTCATTTACCAACTTTGGTATATGATTTTATATTTGTTTTTGAAATAAATATAAAAGGTTTTTGTAAATCAAAATCACAACACTTTTCTTCTCTCCTCCATTGCCGTGAATACCACTATTCACAGCACTCTCCATTTTCAGTTTTTGTTGCAAAAACTTGAAGAATTTGTGTATGTTTGGAACATTAAATCACATACAAGGCTAGCACCATCAAGGGATCATACAAAGGTGTTATGGGAAACTAATTCTTGAGCTTGGAAGGATCAAACAAAGCTTGGAGCTCCACCTTCCACCTTGGCTGAATTCTTCACTGCACAAAGGATGAATTTTATTGCTTAACGGATCCACAAACCGATCGATGTAAGTGTGTTTCCGCCACTCTTCATCTTTATTCATTCTTATTTACATGCTTATATGATCTTGGGATATGTTTTAGAAACTTCAACAGTTGAGTCACCCTGACATAGGCAGGACAACCCCAAACCTTAATGTAATTAAGATTTGGTCTCCTATGGAACCATATCTGATACGGAGTCGTAGGAACAGCTTTTGAAGGAATCTTGTTCAAAAGATGTGCAGCTGTTAAGAGAGAGTAGCCCATAAATAATAGGGCAAATCTGTGAAACTCAACATTGATCGGACCATATTCAATAAAGTCTGATTTCTCCTCTCAGACACTCCATTGTGTTGTGGAGTACCTGGAGGAGTATATTGAGCGATAATCCCATTCTCCTTCATATAATCCATGAACTCACCACTCATATATTCGCCGCCTCGATCAGATCGAAGGCATTTAATATATTTACCAGTTTGTTTTTCTACTTCATTTCGGAACTCTTTGAACTTTTCAAAGGTTTCCGATTTATGTCGCATCAAATAGACATAACCGTACCGTGACAGATCATCGGTAAAGGTAACAAAGTATGAATAACCATTGTGAGCAGTTTGACTTAGTGGACCACATACATCAGAATGTACGAGTTCCAGTAAGTTAGTGGCGCGGTGTCCAACACCAGAAAATGAGGCTTTGGTCATTTTACCCTGAATACATGATTCACAAGTTGGATAGAATTCAATGGTGAGATCTGGTATCAAACCATTCCTAACCAATTGGGTAAGGCGTTTAACGCCTATGTGACCTAGCCGCATATGCCAAAGTTCAGTATTATTAACTTCAGGTAATCTACATTTATTAATTCCAGAACTTAAAATATCTTTTGAAGTTTGCAATGTATAATGACCATGCTTATTTGGACAACAAAGGATCTAAATATTATTCTTATCATATAAATACAAAGAACATTTCTTAATATTAACACAAAAGCCTTCTGTATCTAATACAAAAAGTGATATAATATTAGCTACACATCCAGGCACAAAATGGCATTCATTTAACAAAAGTGTCTCATTCGGCAATGAGATCTCGCATACTCCCACTGCAACTGCATCCAGTGAGTCTCCACTCCCGAATCACAATTGCATCTCTCCAGGCTTCAGCATTCTACTTTCCTTCAGCACGTGCAACGAATTGTAAATATGAATGGGGCAAGCGGAATCTAAAATCCAGTTAGACGTAACGGCTTCACAAGCCAAAGATATATCAATAACTGGAAAAATAAATGTACCTGATGTTGATGCTCTCTCCCTCATAATCTGGGCAATGTAGTCTGGACAATTCCTCTTCCAGTGCCCGACTTTGCTGCAATGATGGCACTTGTCTTCAGAAGCCCGCTTGGGCTTAGCTATCTTGGCTTGTGGCTGAGGAGTGAAACCCTTCTTCTTCTTCCCTTTCTTCTTCTTCCCTTTGACATTGTCTGGGAAGAAGCAGAGAGAGAAGTAGGTCTCGGAGGGCGAGTCAGTACTCACTTTTTAAGGTCCTCATCCGCCGTGAGCAACATCCTATGCAGCTCCTGATAGGTACAGATAGTCCTATTCATGTTGAAATACTCACAAACTGGCGGTATGAAGCTGGGAGTGAACCAAGAATGACACTTCTACCGAGAATTTCATTCAGAATGAGATTATGTTGCCTCAGTTGATCAATCAAATCAATCATCTGAAGAACATGTGAGCTAACAGCTTGCCCCTCATCTAATCGCGCATGGAACAGTTCCATTGCGACCTTGTGAACAATTACTTGTTCTTGGTTCTCAAATGACTGTCTCAAACGAGTCATGATAGTATAGGCATCTGATGTGCTATAATACTATTTCTTGAGTCCCGGTGAAAGCGAACTTAAGATGTATGACTTAACTCTTAAGTCATCATCCTTCCAGGTTTGGAAGACTTCGCGTTCTTCGGGAGTGGCATCCTCTGCCACAGCAAGGGGCAGTGGACCCTCAAGAACATATCCCAGTTTCTCGGAATCGAGGACAATCCTCAAATCCAATTCCCAATCAGTGAAGTTATCAGCGCCTTTAAGTTTGTTCGCATCAAGCATACGCACAAACTGATTAGAGGATTGTCCCGCCATCGCAAATCTATCATATAGATCACGAAAAACGTTTAGCAGAAATTAAGAAGTTTCATATAATATCTAAAGCATATATAGATCATTGATTTTTAATCTAAAATTGTCACTCTCACTAAATCATGCAATACTGTAATCCCCAAACAGAATATAAAGATTTAATAATTAAATTAAATACAAAAAGTGAAAAGTGGACCCCGTGAATACATTTCACCTCACGGCAGAGGCACGGTCTCGCCTACGTATATTCATCAGGTAGACAACTCGTTTGTCAATCACTCACCAGTGACTCCTAAGTTTCCGGTCCTGGTCGTTTCTCGTTGTCACTGCGAAGGCAGACCCACAAGGAGACGTACCAAGGTTAAACTCGTCAATGATAAACTCAAGTTACTTACGTAATCCTGACAGCTAGGGCACATTCAGAATTCCGCTTTCGCTTGAATTTATCTAGTATCTAATATACATCCGGTATAAATAAATCTCTATCGGCTACACCCTCACAGCAGAGGCACGGTCTCGGATGTAGTCACGGAGAAGTATTCATAAACCGTATTGACAAGACGAACCATATAACATGCATCAAATACATAATTACATTAAAACCTTATTAATTAGGGATTTTCCGTTAAGTGTCATACACTCTAAATCTAATCGATTTAGTTTATAATAAGCATGCATAATGTGAAGAAAACATGATTTAAATAAAGTTAATCATTTTAAGACGCCTAGAATCAGACTCGCTCTGATATCATTTTGTATGGGTTATTAGGGGCAGAATCCGGTAACGCAGCGGAAATGGTGGAAAATCATATTTTTCGATTTCAAAAATTTTTCTCGGATTAATTAAATAAAAATATTTATTTAATATTCCCATAATCAAATTAAGAAATAAAATTCAAATAAATCATATTTAAGTGAATTTACCGAATTGCCCTAACACTTGGTATTTAGTCCATTTTAATCCGAAATTGATCAAATCAATTTTGAATGATTCTAAATCATTTCTAAGATGAAATTAGCATGTTCAAAACATCAAAACACCAAAAGCAACCAAATCCCCAAAATTCTTTCATTGGCCGAATACACCTAAATGGGGGGTTGTGTATTTTGTCATTTCATGCATCAAAACACATCAAGATGTAATACAATCAACATGAAACTTTATATGCATCATATACACATCCAAATACACAACATAAATGAAAATCCCCAAATTTGGAATTAGTCATGAACTATAATTTTTCAATTTCTTCAAATTGGACAAATTAGACCAAATTGGTTAAATCAATTACTTCAATCATCATTCTTCCATCCAATCCAAGTCTTAATACAATGAAACAACTCAAGATCAAATCTAGGTCATTTAAGAGTGGGTCAATAACACTAGATTAGCAACAAGGTTTCCAAAACCATAAAAGAATGCTTATAACTACACTAGTCACAAGCTTCCATCATTATACATGCTCAACACTTTCACCAAACATTTATCCATCAAAAACACAAAGAATAAAGAAAATAATAACTTAAGAACATGACAAGATGTTGCCTAGATCATAAGGAACATTTTCTTATCTAATAGTAAGTTGGAAAAACTTACTAAATCCAAGTTTTTTCTTAAGTTTCACCTTTTCTTCCTCTCAAGCTTTCTTTGTTTCTTTAATGGAGTTTCTTTGTAAAGTGTATTAGGTTTTAAAACAAATGAAATGAAAAACAATATATACTTGCATAACAATTTCCTTGGCCGAAAATAGTAAAGGCTTATACAAAAATATTAATTTCAATTTCATTTCATTTTTCATTTGATCAACTTGCATAAATATCTAATAACACCTTTATAGATATTTATTTTAAGTCAACAAAGGCAACTCAATCATTTAATACAAGTATCTAAATCTTAAGATATTTATATTTTAATTAATTTAATCATTTAACAATTAAATAATTAATTAATTAATTAATTACAAATATATTAAATATATGTATTATATTTACATTAAATATTAAATTCATATATTCATTTATGATATAAGTCAAATATCTCAATTTGACAATTAATTAATGTGTATTTAAATTAATCAAGCATTAAATGTAAATACACAATAATTAAGTAAATGACTATCGGGTCCCTACACATGTAATTTGAGTTTAACCTTTAAACGACTTTATAAACAATCAATATTATTTATTAATGTTACTCTAGTGCTCTACGAGTTTATTTCATTATTGAGACTCTCTAGATTCAGGCATATCCATCACGAAATCCAATTTCGTGTCCATAATTTATCCACCCGTAAATTATGACGATCACGGATAAACTCGCTGAATCATACAGGTCGAGGTCATGGCAAATATTTAATTCCTCCGTCACAGGTATCCGGATATATCCCAGAGATATAGATGTAAACGTAAAATCTCTATGGGGATTATCCAGTCGACTATTCTATTAGCAATCTCTAAAATTATGTTTAGAACTAGCTTCTAAACTTTACCACGGGCCCATGGTTTTATCTGATTGCTAATCATATGGACTACTTATGCTCTGGTACACAAAACTGACGGATCCTATCTTGATACACATAGAACACCCTGAGGATCTATCTACACCCAACGAACAGGCGGAGGTCTGATCTAAATAGATCATTGACGTGATTGCCATCTAAGTGTAGAAGATGTCTCATGTGCCCACAATGGCATCTCAAGTCTAAGAACCACAAGTGCTACTCCACCCGAGAAGATTCTTATGACGTTGGTGTACCATCCATTAAGAATCTTCGGTGAGTTGTTCAGTGTTTATCCGCTATAAACACCCACACGTCTATACTAGTCTCCAAGACTTATGGTTCATTGAGAATCCATTGGAATCATATATTCCAGTATACGACATGTACCGGTCTCAATGGGTTTACTATACTGACCAAGTAGTGTAAACCTTGACCAGGAATATCTGAGAATGACAACGTCATGATACTACTCAATGTCAGTTGCGACGCTTTTGCAACAGTACCATGACTAATCATTCTTTGGTCATTACGTCTTTACCATATAAAAAGATAGATTATATTATAGAAACTGCATATATTATTCATAATAATAATGTTTTACAGAAGTATTTACAAAGAAATACAACCGGAAATTGGCGCTCTGAGCACCAACCCCAACATAACAAATATACGTAATTTCTACACTTAAAAATAAATAACGAATGTACATAATACAAACATAAAAAAAGCCTGATCTGTAGTAAATTCAGTTGTATAATCACGACTATTACTGTAGATGTTTTCTTTTTGCCTGACCAACTATCTGAAAATGAGCCCAAGTTACAGTTATCCATAATGTTTCCCGAAGATGATAACTCTATTCTAAGAAGAAAGAATGATATGTTGAAGGAGAAAGAGAGAATGAGATGAGAGAGTCTCAAATGATATTACCTTCAAACTTACAAACTACCTCTTTATATAAGAAGTAAACACAAATACAACAAATAACTTTAAAAAAAAAGGAAAAGTAGATATGGATACTGATTACGAATTAAATAAGACAAACAACTTTTAATAAAGAAAATTTAAAATCAGAATCAGAATCAGAATTAACACATCTTTTAATAAAATATTTTTTAAAAAAAATAAAAAGTAAAAATAGATATTGATACTGATTACGAAATTAAATAAGACAAACAACTTTTAATAAAGAAAATATAAAATCAGAATCAGAATCAGAATCAACACATCTTTTAATAAAATATTTTTTAAAAAACAAAAAGTAAAAGTAGATATGGATACTGATTTACGGAATTAAATAAGACAAACAACTTTTAATAAAAAAAATATAAAATCAGAATCAGAATCAACACAACTTTTAATAAAATATTTTTTTTAAAAAAAAAGTAAAAAAAATATGGATATTGATTTCGAAATTAAATAAGACAAATAATTTTAATAAATAAAATATAAAATAGAATCAGAATCAAAATCAACACAATTTTTAATAAAAAAAATATTTTTAAAAAAAATTATGAAACTTTTTTTCGGAATTAAAAAAATAAAATAAAATAAATAAAAATAAATAAAAATAAAAAACTATCATCCCTTGGACGATCGTCCAAGGGAGCATCCCTTGGATGACGTCCAAGGGAACATCCTTGGACGAGACGCTTGTCCAAGGGATGATTCCCTTGGACGATGGCAAAACCTTCCTTTCAATTTTTTTTTCTTGGTCATAATTACTGGCTAAGTTAAATTTGATAATGAGAGGGACAATTTAGTAAATTTATAATGAAATAATGAGGAGGAAATCTGTCAGGTGTGTCAGGGGATGGGATGATCAATTTTCTTTTAAATATCTCACACCAATTTTGGGATCAGATATCCCTGCCTAACACATTTGATTATATATGCCTAGCAAAAATGTCTTAACAACTTTGGCATCCTCTTTTATAATCATAAAAGTTTATGGAAACTCATATTCAAAAATTAATTCAAGATTTGAAAGTTGTCTTATATATATATTATGTCCCGTAATTATATTTAGCTGATATGAGAAATTCTCAGCACCCCTAGTTAACCGGTCTTTTTGAATGATTCTTATTACGTGAAAAGTTAGTGTTGATCCACTTATAAGATTGTATCAAACTGCCCCCAAGAGGTATGGCTTGGTAGTGTAGGGTTTAAGATCTCACTTTGAGGTTCTGGGTTCGAATCCAGGAATTACGTTTCTTGTAAGAGTCGGGTACAGACGGGAGTTTTACCTGCTCCGCTCATATATCCAAATTGTCCAGTTATAAACCTAATAAAAAATAATGATGTTGCACAAATATTCGTACAATTATGTATATTTACAAAAGCATGAACTAATTTTTTTTAAAAAAATACTTGATTGAGTCAAATCTTATACACATATTATTGTTGAACACTAATATATGAAATTCTAATTTCAGATTGTAAACATTAATATAAAACAGAACAAATTGTTTGTAGCATAAGGGCCGGTTTTTGTTTCAAAGTAAACTGATTTTTGGAAATTATTATTATTATTATTATTTATTTTACGGGGTTTGATATGCTTATAGATTAAGTCAATTTTCAAAAAATAACTTATGAGATACGAATTCGTAAGTCATTTTACGGGAATTATTTTTCTCTTATCCAAAATTTTCATGACTCACTTCAAAGAATACAAAATTCGGACTTGGATCGGGATCAAGATGAATCTGGATCGGGATATGTTTTGGTGGATCTGAATCTGTATCCAGATCTGGGAAAAATATCTGAACCCACATACGAATATACTCACTCCGGATCCGGGTTTACCCGGATTGGATCTGAAAATTCAGATATTTTCTTTATCTTTTTCAATTATATTTGTATAAAATTAATAAAATTTAAACCCAGATCCTGGAATTTCAGCAGAAATCTAGATTTTTTTTTTTATCATTTTCAATTATATTTATATAAATTTTATAAAATTATAGACTCGGGTCCTAAAATTTTGGACCCATGTTGATCCGGAGGCAGGGTATCACCCTGACAGGATCCAAAAATCCAAAATTTTTTACTATTTTTATTTCCCATTATTGTATAAATAATAGATTCTAGACCCCTGTCCAGGAATTTCATATCCTTGTGGATCTGAATCCGAAAATACCTGGACCGAATCCGAAAATCCCCTTTTTAAAATATTTTCACTTATATTTATATAAAATTAATAAAATTATGTCGTCGTCACAAAAATCTAGATATGCGTGGATCCCGATCCGGTATACCCAAACGAATTCGGAAATCATGTTTTTTTTTTTTTTTTTAATCTTTTTCAATTATATTTGTATAAAATTAATAAAATTATGGAACCGGATTCTAGAAAATCGAAACTGCGTGAATCCAAATCTGCAGATACACCGACTATATAGAAATCCTGATTTTTTTTAAAAAAATTCAATTATATTTATATAAAATTAATAAAATTATAAATATGGGTCTGGAAATTCTGGATCTATGCGAATCCAGATATTCTTGGAACAGATCCATAAATTCATATTTTTTCAATTATATTTTTATGAAGTTAATAAAATTCTGAACCTATGTCCGAAAAGTTTTTTACGGACCACGGTATTTAGACCCAGGTCTTTCAGGTCCGAAAATACCTGGGTTTTTAAATTCGCTACTCGGATTTGTAAATTTTTTTATTGACTGGATCTTCCAAGTATATGCGGATCAAGTTCTAAAAGTATCCGGGTCTGGATCTATATGGGTCTGGGATTTCACTACTCGAGTCCAAAAATATTTTTATATATCCAAATCTTCCAGGTCCCCTGGATCTAGGCTGGACCCGAATCTTTTTTTCCATCCATTCTTCTAACCACCATAAATTATTTTTGAAAAAATATTGGACGCTCCAAATTTTTAAAAACGTTTTCCTAGAAATATTTCCAGGCGACCGCCAAATATTGGAAAACATTTTCTTTTTCAAAAATGATTTTCAATAACAATATTTTAATTACGAAAATTATTTTAGATCCAAACAAACGGACTCTAACTGAGACCTGTATATAGGCTAAAGAGAGGAGGAAGGAAAAGTTTTTGAGAACATTTTTGGCTAAACATCACTTTGAGGCAGTAGTTCCATTTAGCCAGTCTTTCTTTTCTTTTGCTCTAAATCTCAGAACAAAATCAATTGGGATTGTGAATATGTTCATTTTCTTTGATATCAAAATCTAAAAAGGACCCACGAGCCAAATCATGGAACACAAATGGGGCAAACGCAAGTAATCTTTTGGTGGGTGAAGAAAGAAAAATAGAAACTACATTGTTCCTAACATTGCACTCACTTTTCTATTTGTAGTTTGTAGAGAAATCCAAACCTAGAAGTCTAATCAAATTTGAAGGACATGTACATTTTGGGATGAATTCATGGATTCTTTTTGTATGAATGACATCTATCGTGTCAAAACCCACCACTACTTTTGCTAGTTGTGTCTTGTATGCCTCATTAAGTACTAGTCCTTAATTGGTAAACATCCTGCTAATTGCACTCTTTCATCACCAAATTTTTATCATTTATACTTCAAATAATAAATTCAAGAAATAATTTCGAATCATTAAAATTATTTTACCAAATTCTGACACAAAAGCAAAAATTGGGTGCTTAGACAGTACTAAGAGAGTGTTGAAGTGGAACAAAATAATATAAACTAAAAGATCTACTGGAATTTCATGCCAATGAAACAACAGACTAAAAAGTGTACAATTTTGAAATATGGGCGAGTTTCAACAGCAGAATCTAAAGATTGTGCTTAATAATTAGCTTAATGTAAAG